>JAUPMG010037131.1:0-14416 GCA_031762675.1 Pachysandra terminalis | reverse complement strand
ATACACCCCAACAGAATGGTGTGGCTGAACATAAAAATCGTCATCTTATGGAAGTAGCACAGGCCCTTATGTTCCATATGCAGGTGCCCAAAATATTCTGGGGCGATGCTGTTCTTACAGCAGTATATTTGATAAATCGGATGCCTTCGTCTGTCCTTCAAAGTGAAATTCCACATCGTGTTTTGTATCTACGTCAGCCCTTACATTCTTTTCCCGTTAGGATGTTTGGATGTACTTGTTATTGTCGGGATATTCGACCTCAAGTGACGAAGCTCAATTCGGAATCGTTAGTGTATTTTTCTTGGTTATTCTCGTATACAAAAGGGCTATCGGTGCTATTCTCTTGAGTTGGGACGGTATCTGGTATCCTCTGATGTCGCGTTCTGTGAGTCTGTTCCTTTCTCGTCTTCTTCGTCATCCTCTAGTGCGTCTGAGTTGTCTGGACTCGATGAGTTCCTATTGTATGATCTCATACGAGTACCTCCGAGTCCGTCTGTCACACCTATTAGTCCTATTACTCAGACATATGCTCGTGGCTCTCGCAGAATTTTTGGTTCCTCTCCCGTAGCTGCTCCTGAGCCGCCCACTACTGTATCGGACTCCTTGTTGACTGATCCACCGGCTGATCTTGATCTCCCTATTGCTCTTCAGAAGAGTCGTCGTGATTGTGCTAAGTATCCTGTATCAGACACGGTTTCATATGCAGACATGTCTCCGACTCTACAAGCATTTATTTCTACCTTGGATGCTGTTTCGATCCCTCGCTCTTTGTCTGAAGCCCTCTCATCTCCCAGGTGGCGGGCGGCCATGTCAGATGAGATGACAACTCTTGAGACTAATCAAACATGGGATTTAGTACCCTTGCCCCTGGGAAGAAATCGATTGGATGCAAATGGGTGCATGTGGAGAAAATGAACCCCGATGGGTCTGTTGCTCGGTTAGTTGCAAAGGAGTATGCTCAGACTGATGGTGTTGATTATACCGACACTTTTTCACCGGTTGCAAAGTTGGCTTATGTTCAGCTTATTATCTCTCTTGCAGCGTCCTCTGGATGGTTCTTACATCAACTGGATGTTAAGAATGCATTTCTTAATGGTGATTTGCAGGAAGAGGTGTATTTGGAGCAACCGCCAGGCTTTGTTGCTCAGGGGGAGTCTGACCGAGTTTGTCGGTTAAAAAAGTATCTATATGGTCTAAAGCAATCGCCTCGTGCTTGGTTTGGGTGATTCACTGAGGTGGTGTTGCAATTTGGTCTCCAAAGAGCATCCAAGGATCATTCGGTTTTCTTTCGGCAATCTAATACATAGAGCATTCTCTTGGTGGTCTATGTGGATGATATTGTCATCACAGGAAGTGACACTACAGGTATATCTTCTCTGAAAGCATTTCTGCAAAGTCAATTTCAGACCAAGGATCTTGGTCCTCTGAGATATTTCTTGGGTGTGGAAGTTGCCAGGAGTCATCGTGGGATTTTTCTGTCCCAGAGAAAGTATGCTTCAGATTTGCTGTTGATACAAATGTTAGATGCTAAACCTTCTGATGTTCCTATGGCCTTTGGAGTGAAATTGTCTCCAGAAGATGGGGAACTATTTACTGATCCTTAGCGGTATAGACGGCTTGTTCAAAAACTGAATTATCTAGCAGTTACTAGTCCAGATATTGCATTTTCTGTGAGTGTAACTAGTCAGTTCATGTCAGCTCCACGAGTTCCCCACTAGGATGCAGTCTTGAATATACTTCGGTATATTAAGGGTACTCCAAGTAGGGGTCTACTATAGGGGTCTACTATACAGTAATCAAGGTCATATGAATATTGAAGGATTCTCAGATGTGGATTGGGCAGAATCTCCTAGTGATCGGAAATCTACTACTGGATATAGCATATTTAAAGGAGGAAATCTAGTATCCTGAAAAAGTAAGAAACAACCGGAGAAAGCTCGTTCTAGTGTAGAATCTGAGTATCGAGCTGTGGCTCATGTTACTAGTGAGATTGTTTATTTGCGACAGCTTCTGAATGAACTAGGATACCCCCCAATGAATTCACCAAAGTTGTGGTGTCATAATCAAGCAACTATTCACATTGCATCTAATCTTGTGTTTCATGAAAGGACTAAGCATATTAAGGTTGATTGTCATTTTGTAAGAGAAAAACTACAAGGTAGAGAAATATCGTTGCAACATGTGAGGACAGTGGAGAAACTAGCTGATGTATTCACTAAGTCATTAACTGGGAACAGAATTGGGTACATTTGTAACAAGCTGGGCATTAATAATATCTATGCTCCAGCTTGAGGGGAGGTGTTAGAATAGCTAATGGGCCTACAGCCCATAATCCCATCTGTTTGTCTTCCTTGTATATGGTTTACCCTACTTCTTGATTATAAATAAGTGCTCGCTCTAATCGAGAAGAGTACGTTGTGTGAACTAATGTAATAGGATTTATGCCCTTTGTGGTTTTCGAGTTATTTATGTCAAGGTTTGTGGCTCATCTGAAGTCACATAATTTATGTAATTATCTTATTTTGCTTCCGCACTCTGTTGGTTAATAAAAGTAGTCTTTAATTACTTTTATTATCATGTGTCTGATACGGTGATCCGCATTTCATGGTTGGAACCCGAAGGTCTCACCTCAAGATCTGTGCCGCCCGCATAACGATTTGTGCCACGGGTTTTGGGGTGTGACAATTTGCTCCCTATGCAGTTGATGAAGAAAAGAAGTGTTCAGATTTGAGAGTGGTCTGCGATCCAGTATCAAAAGCCATCTAGTGCTTAGGTATTTCACCACTTATCATGAAGTGGTCGAGTGTAGTGACCAGAATTGTAAATAATAAATAATAAATAATAAATAATATATGATGAATTAATTGGGCCAATTAATGAAGATTAATTAGTGAGAGATCATGGAGGGTAAATTAGTAATTTCCTGTGATTAATAGTGCTTAATTATAAGTTGGTTACAGCTTTGGGTTAAAAATTAATCAAATAATTAAAATAGGGCGTATAGTGTAATTAAGGAAACTTGACTTGGGGTTTAGGTGTAATTAAAGGATCTTGTGGGGGAACTAATGTAATTATCAAAATATAATTCAAATCCAAAATTGGTTATGCGTGGGATTAGTAAGATTGAACTTGGAGAGAATCTTCTATTTCAATTAGACTAGCTTCCAAAATAATAGGATCCTGAATTCAGAAATAACTAAAAGAGAATAAAAGAAAGAGATTTAAGAGAGAGAAATTAGATTGGAATAAAGAAAAAGAGAGAATCAACACAAGCCGTCCAGCACTAGTAAAGAAGGAAAATAAGAAGAAGAAGAGGAATGGAAAGAGAGAAGAGAACTGTGGATGCATGACAGTGGGATCATTAATTCTTGTGGTAGATCGTTATCGTCATTTTATGTGCATGCATGACAGTGGGATTATATATGTGATTATCAATCATGATCTGATTTGGTATGGGATGAATAATATAATAGAACATATGTGATTATCAGTCATGATCTGATTTGGTATGGGATGAACAATAGAACATATTTAATTATCAAGCATAATTCTTGTGATGTATCGTGTTCACCTATCATACCATGATTTGTGTGTTGCAACTTCCAATTAATTACAATAGTATTGATTGCATGTTTGATAGTTTGATCTCCATGTGTAGTTTCAGATATATGAAGAATATGGTTGTTAATGCATGTGGAATTCTAATCCCTTTCATAATAATGTTTTTGAGTGAATTGGTGTGATATGTTATTGATTGTATTGTGATAATCCATGCATAAGGTTTAGTTTCAAATTACGGCTTAATTGGTTGATTTCCAGAACCCTAGAAAGTTATACAAATCTGAACTATCGATTAACGAACCTATGTATATATTTTATATAATTTATTTTATATTTTTCTAAGATTCCCCTGTTCGTTAGGAATACAACAAAACAAGTTTGAGGTCATTCCGACAAGTATTTAGAAAGTTATGACCAAAATACCAATTGTACGACAAAACTGAAAACCCAAAATTGTGCCCTGTCGGTACCCACCGATGTACCGATGAGCCTACAGACAGGGAACGTTTTTATGAAGGATTTGGGCCACCAGTAGGCACTGATACACCGGTGAGCTTACTGATGGATGACAGTTTGGTGCACAGTGGGGGCTTTGACTTGGTTTGGGTTTGGGAAACTTGCCCATTGTTTGATATTTGGTTTTTGGGAATCAAAGGTTGGTTTAAAGTCAATTAGTAGGGTAGGGTGTGTCGTGGAACTCAAAGTTGATTCCCTGCAAGTAGGCTCCCATGGCTTGGGGTTGTGACTCCAAGTGTTTGATAATTGAATGATTGGACTATGGTTGTGCTATGCTGCATATGATTGAGTGAAATACATTGATACTTGTGGAAAGGATGCTTGTGATGGTATCCGGCAGATTGACCGTGTAAATGGGCGCACGAGCAACTTCTGAAGGGTATTATCACCGGTAATCCTATTGATTGTGGAAAGGATTCCTGTGATGATATCCTAAGGATTATCCTTGTGTATGGACACACGGATAGCTTCCGAAGAGTGTTATCACCGGAGATCCCACTGTTTGTAATATGATTGAACTAGTTGAACTTGTATAATATGTAGTACATTAATAATTGTGATTGATTGTGCATATATGTTGGAAAGGATGCTTGTGATGGTGTTCCAAGGATTACTCGTGTGTATGGGCGCACGGGTAGCTTCCAAAGGATTATCACCGGTAATCCTACTGATTTGTTTGGTGGCTCTTCCGAGCAACCGAGTAGCTACAGATTGAATTGTGGATTCGTTGTTGTTTGGGTAACCATCCTACGAGGATTTCCCTGGGTGTTAATCCCTAAATGAGTGGGTAATCATCCTTGTGTAGGACCTCCCTGGGGTCGTTCCCCTAAATGCAAGTTAATAGCTTCGGGAATTGAGCCTGGTAGGTTGCGAATCCTACAAAATCACGATGTACACGTGGGAATTGTGACTGTGATTGTGATGTGATCAGCATACGCTAGCAGTACCAAGTATGAAATACTTGGGACCGGCTAGGAACTCGCATTAGACACCAACTAGGAACTTGCATTAGACTTGCATTCATGTATTTGTATTGCATCATATTGTATTGAGCATCCTTGAGCAAAGCATCTTGCATTATAATTTACTACCCGTTATATTTGTTGTTTCATAATATACATATATGTGGCCTGATTTATGTGATGATACCATTTGATTTGGATAACATGATGTTTCCGTTGATGATATCGCTGATTGTTGGACTAATGGTGTGCCATGAGGATGGACGACAGTTTATGTTTCTTACTGGGCATTCCAAGCTCACGCAACGTTTCATGTTGCAGGATGAGATTGACGTTAACGTGGATGGACTTGGATTTGGTTGCTGAATTTAGTAAATCATAGGAATTTATTTGTTTAGCTGCTGGATTAGTTTGTTGGTTTGATTATATTGGGTTGTAGGCTCTTCTGAAGCCATTAGTAGTTTGAGGTAATTTGGATATTTATTAGTTAACTTCCGCACTCTGTTTGTTTAATAGAAGTAATCATTGCTTCTATCATGTATATTGATTTGGTTTTCCGCGTTCCATGGTTGGGAACCTGAAGGTCATATCTCGTGATCCGTGCCACCCACCTAGGGATTTGAGCATCGGGATCCAGGGTGTGACATCAAGTGCACAAGGAAAGCTGAGAAGAGGATGTCATTGACTACCGCAAAATCCAAGATCAGAAGAAAAATAGACAAAGGAAAGCGGCAGAATTCCAGAAATTTCTATGGAGGTTAAGATCAGCAAACACAAGATCAAGGGCATTTACAGAGTTCAGGATCCTTTTCCAAGAAGTGTTTCAACTGTGGAAGGGAAGGCCATATGCGTAAGGATTGTCATTTACCGTTGAGACCTCAAAAGAATTTTCAGCAAAGGCTTCCATCTCAGCAGCAGTATGTTCCGAGACCCCCACTACCAGCAGAATCAGAGGCCTGTGAAGCAACATCAACAGAGGAATAGCAATGCAGTACCCCAGCAGCAACAACAACAACTGCAGCAATAGCAACCGCAGGGCAGAGTGTATGCCTTAGATCAGCATCAAGGAGCGGTTTCGAAGGTATGATTCAGATTTCACATACACGAGGTTTTCCATGTTGATGTCGCATGTGATGTCGCCAGGTTGACCTATCGACATGTCAACATGAGGGAAAACAAGAAAATCTAGGGGAAATGGTGAGGACATGTGAGGTTTTTGATGGGTTTTTTCCCCAAGTTTTAAACAACCCTAATTAGTGTCTAAATACATCATAATACATAAAAAAATGTAAAAACAAAATGTCTACATATCAAAGGACATTGCTTGAGGAAGGTTCCCCTACTCGATATGGGTGTGCAAGCTGTGTAAAAATTGATGCAATATAATCTACTTAAGCTATATCCTCATACATTGCACATCTCACAACTAAAAGTAAATGAAAATAAGCAAATAAGATACATACCATACTAATTTTAAATCATAATTTCAAATTTTCCAATCTGTTTTTATTTATTTTTTTATTTTTATTTCACAAAATAGTTAAACAACATAGTTTACTAACATCTGTGTTACACAGATTCGACCATCAGTCTAACAAATCACATGTCCATACATGTGGACAGGGATTTGCCAATTTGGACACCGACACTGCATAGATTCAGAAGAAGAAGAAGAAGATTTCACAGAATAGTTAAACAACATAGTTTACTAACATCTACACAGATTCGGCCATCAGTCTAACGAATAGAAGAAGAAGACTAACCTTTCCTCTCGTTTTTGTCGGAGCCGAAGCCCTCCTTTTTTTTTTTTTTTGATCTGAATTAAGCCCTGCTTTTGTTCTTCTCTTCGATGCAAGGAAACTAAACTTTAAACCCTAAGCCATGTTTGCCCTGTTTTTATTCTTCTCTTAGATGTCCTACTTTTAATTCTGTAATTACAAGTTTGCCACCGGTGGCTTGTAATTACAAGTTTAATCTACTTTTATTTCTGTAATTATAAGTTTGCCACCAATGGCTTGTAATTACAAGTTTATCTTACTTTTATTTCTGTAATTACAAGTTTTCCATCAATGATTGTAATTACAAGTTTTCGACCGAGATGTTGTGATTTACTTGTAACCAAAAGTAGGCCACAAAGAAACTAATTTTTAAAAATATAATTAAAAAATAAAAAATAATTGTTTCCCCGAATCCTATTTTTTATTGTTTGCCGAATCCGACAACTCGTACCCGTGTCGGACTCCGACACCCGTACCCGTACCTATGCAACATAGACTAACATACAATATTTATTTCATTTTTTCAAAAAAAAATTGAAATTTTTCTCCATGTCGCCTATGTCCAGAAACATGGGGGAAATATCAAAAAAAATTGAAAATTTTCCATGTCGCACAAAACTAGGGTAAAAACAATTTACCCTCAGATCGTGTCCTCTAGTCCAAATCGACATGTCGCCAACATTTTAAACACTGCTCATACATCAGCATGAGTTTTGTTCAACACCGAAGCATCGCATTCATTAATTGCTTGTTCATTTGCCGAGTGTTTAGATTTGTCGTTTGAGTAGCTTGAGAAGAGTTTGGTTGTGGAGAATCCTATAGGGTGTGTGGCCTATTTAGGGAGGGTGTGTAGGTCTTGCCTAGTTGTGGTAGGTGAGTCTGCACTACCCATGGACCTAATAGTGCTTGACATGAAGGATTTCAATGTAATTTTGGGTATGGACTGTCTAGCTGCATACCATGTGCATCTTTATGATTCCTTTATGACATGAGTACAGATTGTCAATACCTAATAGTGCTTGACAGGGGTATGAACTGGCTAGTCATATCCTTCGTGATTCTTGGAGGACCTACTGTGAAAGTTAGGGGACTTCAGATGAGAATGCCTAATCAGCTGGCAGTTCTGGATTTGTGGCCAGTTGAAGAGAAGAGTTTTGAGCTGATTCCAGTCATGTGTCAATTTGAAGAGATTTTCCAAGACATACCTGGTCTACCTCCAAGAAGGGAGATATAGTTCCGTATCGACTTAGCATCTGATGCTACTCCCATTGCGTAACCTACGTATCGCATGGCACCAAGAGTTGAACGAATTAAGGGTTCAATTGGATGAGTTGCTTGAATTGGATTTTATTAGATCAAGCTCATTGCCTTGCATGGATTAAAATATCGTCTCATATCACCCGATACGAGCAATACGTATCGTGTATCGAGACACTCAATACGATACGGTCATGTTGGATACGATACAAGTAAAAATAGAACCGTATCGGTCGATACATATTTTGTATCGACCGTATCGACCGATACGGTTCGATAAAAGTAGAGTATCAACTGTATCGAGCGATACAGTCGATAGAGCGAGAGAGAGAGAGAGAGAGAGAGAGAGAGAGAGAGAGAGAGAGAGAGGTACCTGTTGCGCTAGCTGTTGCTGCCTTGTTGTCCCTTCAACAAACTTTCCTTCTTCTTCTTCCTCTCATCGACTTCAACAAACTTTGTCGACTTTAGCAAATTTTCTAACAGCATAGAGCTTAAAAAGCCCTTAAAGCTGAAAAGACATGATTCGGTACACCGCCAGTGTACCAAATCAAATCTAATTCACTTATAGATAATAAGATTTGATTCGGTACATTGTCAATGTACTGAATGCATATAGATTACCACTTAAATAACTCTTTTTTATATATTAATTTATGTGATTTAAGTATATATATATATATATATATATATATATGCAAATATTTAAGTTACATATATTTATATTTATAAATATTATAAATTTACATTATTATACATATAAATATATAAACATTGCTTATAATAATATTTTATAAACATAAATGCATTAATATTATATTATATATATATATATATATATAATTCATTTAACATATAAAATTTATTTAAAGTACAATATAAGTAAATTAAGTGTATAAACTGCATATTTTATTTAAAAATATAATCTATTAATCTATTTACACTTATTGAAGTTTTTATTCACTTTCCATGCGCCAGCGTGTGTAACGGTTGGCTTCTAAGTTAATATATATTGTATGTGTATGTGTATCATATCAAAAACATGTTAATTTATCATATTGTGGCCTTATCTTTGCATAACAATAGGTATTATTTTATGTGTCCACCGTATCCATGATTTTTACAACGTATCCATGCGTATCCGTGTCGATACTCGATACGTATCCATTTTCAGCCAACCGATACGCTACCTCGATACGATATTTTAAACCATGTCGCCTTGGGGAGCTCCAGTCCTATTTGCTAAGAAGGATGGATCCCCGAGACTATGTATCGATTATAGGCGACTGAACCACGTAACTGTGAAGGACAAGTATCCTTTGCCAATAATAGAGGATATGTTTGATCAGTTGGAGGGAGCGAAGTTCTTCTCGAAAATTGATCTCAGGTCAGGGTACCATCAGTTAAGAATCATGGAGGACATACCCAAGACTGCTTGATTGCTTTCAGGACGAGGTATAGGCATTTCAAGTTCATTGTGATGCCATTCAGTTTAACCAATGCACCTACATCCTTTATGGATATGGTGCATCGCATCTTCCAAGCCTTATCTTGATCAGCTTCTGGTTATGTTTGTGGATGATATTCTGATATACTCCAAAACCAAGGAAGAGTATAAGGATCATCTCAGAATCACTCTTCAAACTCTTAAGGACAACCAAATGTTTGCTAAGTTTAGTAAGTATGATTCCTAGAGAGAGGAAGTGAAATTCCTAGGACATGTCGTGTCCAAGGACGAAGTTTCAATTGATCCGGCTAAGATGAAGTTGTGTTGAACTGGGAACAACCAAGGAATGTTTCGGAAGTGAGAAGTTTCCTCGATTTAGCAGGCTACTACAGGCGGTTCATAGAAGGCTTTTCACATATTGCTACTCCATTGAAAAAGTTGATGAGGAAAGATGTTAAATTTGTGTGGAGTGAGAAATGTGAGAAGGCGTTCACTAAACTAAATGAGAGATTGACATCAGCTTCAGTGTTGACTATTCCGAAGAGTAAAGTTCGAGATATTTGCAGAAACATCGCTTTTGGGATTAGGATGTGTTTTGATGCAAGAAGGGCAGGTTGTAGCATATGCTTCTAGGCAACTGAAGACTCATGAGAGGAATCACCCCACATAAGAGCCTGAGGTATTTTCAGATCATAAAAGCTTGAAGTACTTGTTCTCTTAAAAGGAGTTGAACATGAGGCAGAGGAGATGAATGGAACCGGTTAATGATTACAACTTGTCATTACAATATCATCCAGGGAAGGCTAATGTAGTGGCTGATGCCTTGAGCAGAAAACCTAGGAGTGCGGTAGCTCATTTGTTGGTTCAAGAATGGTTACTGTTGGAAGCATTAGCAGATGTGGGTATTCAAGTGGATATTGAAGGTCCAAGAATTAAGTTGTGTAATCTGACTACTAGGCCATCTTTGAAGAGAAGAATTATAGAAGAGAAGAAGCAAGATGTGTGGTTGCAAAATCTGGCTAGTGATGTGCAGAAAATGGACTGGACTCAAGAAGAGGATGGTAGCATCAAGTTGAATAGTAGGCTGTGTTCCTAAAGATGAGGATCTGAAGAGCGAGATTTTGGAGAAAGCACACCGATCGAAGTATTCCATTCATCCGGGAGGTACAAAGATGTACCAGGATTTAAGGAGATACTACTGGTGTAGGAAAATGAAGCGGTGTAACAAACAGTTTTGTTGCTCATGTGTGGTATGTCAGCAGGTAAAGACGGAACATCAAAAACCAGTAGGTACTTTGCAACCTTTATTGGTCGGAAGGTGGAAATGGGAGCACATTTCCATGGACTTTATTTCGAGATTACCCAAGACTGTAGTAGTCATGACACACTTTGGGTGATTGTGGATCGGTTAACCAAATCGGCTCACTTTCTACCTATTCGTGCTACAGCGGCTACTGACAATCTAGCTAAGTTGTATGTGATAGAGATATTCAAATTGCATGGAGTGCCAATCACGATTGTGTCAAATCGGGATTTGTATTTCACCTCGTGTTTCTAGACTAGTTTGCATAAGGCAATGGGTACTCAGTTGAACTTCAGCATGGCTTTTCACCCTCAGACAGATGGTCAAACTGAACGGGTGAATCAAATTTTAGAAGACTTGCTGAGAGCCTGTGTTTTGGATTTCAAGGGGAGTTGGGTTGATCCCCTACCGCTAGCCGAATTCTCATATAACAACGGTTTCCAGACTAGCATAGGCATGGTTCCATTTGAAGCTTTGTATGGACGGTCTTATAGATCATAGTTGTGTTGGAAAGAAACAGAAAGTGTTGTTTTGGGTCCAAAGATCATTTCAGAGACGACGGAGAAGATCAAGCTTATCAGAGAGAGACTTCTTGCTGCTCAGAGTCGTAAGAAGAGTTATACCAAAGTAAGGAGGAAGTTAAGAGTTTTCGGTTGGTGACTGGATGTTTCTTAAGGTTTCGCCTATGAAGGGAGTTTTCAAATTTGGTAAGAAAGGGAAGCTAGCACCTGGTTCATCAGACCTTTAGAAATTTTAGGAAGAGTTGTGAAGTTACGAACAGGTTACATCTACCAGCTAACCTAGCACTTGTGCACAACGTCTCTCACGTATCGATGCTTAGGAAGTACCATCTTGATCCATCATGTGTGATTGACTGGCAAGTTGTTTCAATCAAGGAGAATGCGTCTTATGAGGAGCATCTGGTTCAGATCCTCGATCGGAAAGAGCAAGTGTTGAAGAGTAAAGTGATTCCTATGCTGAAGGTTTTGTGGAGTCACCATGGAGAATCGGAAGTTACCTGGGAACTTGAATAGCACATCAGGCAGAAGTATCCACACCTCTACATGAAATTCTTTTTAGGAGGGTTGATTGTAAGGTTCTGTATGTTTTCTTGTATTCTTGTAATTTTCCAGTCTTTAGAGGTTTATTTGAAATTTTGGTAGGAACTTAGTGTAATAAGTCTAGCTTATTTCTGATTGGGTGATATGCATAGCTTGGCTACTATGCATCTGCACCATACCATATCTTATGAGTTTTGATCCTAAGGTCTGGATCAAGTCTTAGCTTAAGACTGATGATCCAAGGGTCAAAATTTATCCTAGGGTAATTAACCTAAGCAAAGACCTAACTAACCTATCTTTTGTCATTTTTGAATTCTGAAGAAAGGACCAGTTGTACAAACTCCATTGTTACTGAAGCTCGAAAGCTTTGGAAAAGATAACTAGAGGAGGAATCAACATCCCTGCAACAAGAGAGAAGTGTTCAGCACATCTTCATCTTCTATATATTGGAAGTTAATATTAAGAACTTCTATTTTCGAGTGGTTTGGGTGTAGATGCCTCTACGAAGCATATGGATGATTATTCTCACGATATTTGAGCATTTATATGGTGAATGTGTGAGTTAGATCCGTATATCTATTTCAATGTGGTTGTATGGGAAATATTAGGTTTATTTCGTATGAATCATGTCGTAAAAGGTTTTACAAATGTTTACAGGATGTATCATGTATGATGGTTGGGTTATATTGTATTTTGATTATGAGCATGATAGCCGTTGAACTTTTCCCGAAAGTCGGTCATCTGCTCAGTTGAAAAGTGGAAATTGGAGTGAGATAAATGACAATTTTGTCGTTATTATTAGGGAAAACTCACTTTCGTTATACTTTTTAAAAATATCTTAAAGTCAGTAATGTTTTTAAAAATTTAATAGTATGTTTATATGTATTATGTGATTGGTTTTGTGGTGGAAAAACCACGAATTTTGGAAGTTCGGGCACCTTCAGCAAGCCGAACAGGCTGTTGAACTAGCTGCCAAAATTTCTGGGTTGATTCGGCAAACCCTTCGGTCTGCCGGAACCCCACCGAAGTGATTTATGCAAGCCACCGAAGTAGCCATTGGTCTGCCGAGAGTATGGCGAAGCAAATGTGTTGATTCTGTTAGTGTTGTCGTTTGATATGCCAAAGTCCTCGGTAGACCTTTGGTAGACCCCTCAATCTGCCAAAATCTAGGAAGTTGTGCATTTTGGTGTCATCTTTTGTGGATAGTTCTATCATGTAATGAACATCTAAAATGTGGAGTATCATCAGATTATACTTTTGTTTGAGATGTTTTGGAACCAAGAATGTGTTTCTCATACACTACATTTTTTTAATAGAGGTAATGGATGGGCTCTAGCCCTAGTTAATATTGCTTTACAATTTATTTGTAGTTTGCTAGTATGCATTCATATAGAAAATGATGGTTACTTTCATGCATTAATGATTGCACGTATTGAGGGGACTCATATTGAGTTGGCCTTGGACTGATTGACCATTGTGCTTCCTTGTAAGGAACCAATGTGTGGAATGTGAGGTATTGTGGCCTAGTTGAGGTTCACAGAGAGTGTATTACTCTTGGAGTCCTGATTGGACAAGTGATAGGATGTGATAAGTCTTATGTGATTAGGGATGTGAGGGTCTAGCTAACCCAATAGTCCAGATATGTTGTGATTGTTAGGATGGAAATCATCCTTAAGTGTAATCTTTTAGTAGATCGTATGTTGGTAATGTGCCACTGAGGTGTGTCTGTGTTACAGCTATGAGACCCCGGATACGTCCTGCGATCAAAAAGTAGTGGATAAGGGATTGAGCCCTATGGGTTGAAAATCCCTAAAACTGTGGTACATACACAGAATACTATCAAGTCCAAATGTCAACTGACCCAGTTGGTCTGATATGACACCTTGGGGATTGATGAGTGGATTTGGAGGGGCATACACCATACGAATACCAAGCAGCATTCATTGCATTACATGTTCTTGTGCATTACATTTCATACATTAATGTGGTTAATGGTTATGTGTATGCTCGTGACATAGCATGCATAAGAAATGAACCTTTGCATTACATTTCATACATTAATAGCATTCATTGCATTACATGTTCTTGTGCCTTTACCATTATATGTGGTTAATGGTTATGTGTATGCTCATGGCATAGCATGCATAAGGAATGAACCCTTGCATTACATTTCATCTATTTCATACACATTTATATTACTGTTGGATATCAATGGAAAGTGGGTTTATCACTATTCCATTCTTAATGGCTATTTATGTTATGTTCTTACCGGGCTAGTGTAGCTCACGCCATAGTGTAAAGGATCGACCGAAACCGATCCAGATCGGCCGATCCAACTTGGGATCGGCCAGGGAGGAGGAGGAGGAGGAGGAGGCTGATTTCTGGTCAGAAGACGAAGATGAAGGCTGATTTCTGAAGCAGCTGCTGATGATCTGGTCAGAAGACGAAGCTGGCAAGAAGCTGCTGCTGTTGCTGTCAGCTGATCTGGTCCTGAACAGTTGAAGCCTGAACCTGCTGGTCTGGTTTGCAGAGAA
>JAUPMG010037120.1:0-14417 GCA_031762675.1 Pachysandra terminalis | reverse complement strand
ATCCTTGTGGTTCGACATCCTCAAGATAGCCCTATCTGCAAAGATTCGTACTATTGCGAGTGGTTATTATTGACACATCAGTCATCTTGCTCAAAAGTTTGATCATAGTCTTGTTTGTAGCCTCGGCTTGACCGTTCCCTTGAGGGTAATATTTAGTTACCTTGACGTGAGTAACATGGTTCTCGGACAACAGTAATCATACTGGTCGGTTTATGAATGACGAACCGTTATCAGTGATGATTCTCTGAGGCGACCCTAATCTAAGGATAATATGTTCTCTAATGAACTGAGCGACGGCCACCCCGGTTGCTCTCCGTAGCACTATAGCCTCCACCCATTTAGTGAAATAATCAGTAGCGACGATGATCAAAGTGTGTCCTCATCTACTCTGAGGATTAATGGGACCAATAAGGTCGAGCCCCTAAGTATGGAAGGGCCAGGGGCTTATAACCGATTAGAGAGACCGAGAAGGGCGTCGGGAAATATCACCTTGGATTTGACATCAAGAACACTTCTTTACATGAGCAAAGGCGTCATCTCTCATAGAAAGCCGATAGTAATTGATAGCCATTAGTTGATCAAAAAGTTTCTCCTTGCCTTGGTGAGCGCCATAAGAACCTGCATGGACTTCTCGTAAAACAATCTCGGCTTCAGGAGGGCCAACACATTTTAGCAATCAGTTATCGAAACTAACTCGGAATAGGCAATCATCGTGCATCTGAAACCGAATTGCTCTTTTCTGAATCTGAGATCTCTCTAAGATATTGGTAGGTAGGATTCCGTCTCGTAAGAAGAGGATGAAGGGCTTCCTCCAATCTTGATATTGTATATTTACAAGACAAGCTTCCATGATATCTGCTGGCCTTTGGCAATCTTCACAGTCTATTTGGATTTTGGCAGCATCAAGAGCCATAGTTGGCCAATAAACACCATACCTTTGAGTCTCCTACTAACTGGGATGGAATCTTGTATTCCACAAGTCTTTTCGTGGATATCAACAAGAATCTGCCTGGCCTCATCTTCATTAACACACCTTAATAAGACACCGGTTGAGGCTTTGAAATACAAGGCTTCATTGATCACCACAAAGCCCGATAATTTCCTCATGGGAATCCTATCTGGTGTCACCAAGTTTCGAAGTTGTGATAAGATAGGATACCTCCAATCAGATGGGAGGATATCTTCCTTTTCGAGAACCGGGTCAAAGATAGCTGGGAGTTCTTTTCGGATAATAGCAATACGCTGCGAATTCCCTTCCATGGTGATTCTACTCCCGAGATTTGCGAGAAGTTCTGCTTGATGATTCTTCAATCTTGAGATGTAAGATAAAGTACACTCTGAGAATTTCTTCATTAGAGCTTGTATTGCTGTTCTATAAGGTGCCAATTCCTACTCTTTAATAGCGAAATCTTCATTGATTTGCGAGGAGATAACTTTTGAGTCTCCAAAGACTCTTAGTCTATCCATCCGCAATTTTCTTGCCAAGATGAGTCCGATCAACAACGCTTCGTACTCGGCCCTGTTATTGGTGCACAAGAAATCCAATTTGAAAGAAAACTAAAGATGATAACCATTATCGGCTATGAATTCAATACCAGCACCTCCACCATCAGCATTGACTGAGCCGTCAAACTTCATTATCCATTCCTGGTCTTCGGCTTTGTCGATCTCAAACTCGGGAAACTCTTCTTCTTCAAATTTGGAAAAGGCTACGAGTAGATCTGTAACGGCCTGCCCTCGGATGGAGCGAGGATGCTCACAAGAAATGTCGAATTCGGATAAATGTAGAAGCCATTTAGTATACCAGCCGGTGAGGACTGGTTGAGATAGTAAATATCTTAAGGGGTTTGCCTTGGTGATCAAACAAGTTGGGCATGCCAAAAAATAATGCCTCAATTTGCGAGTCACGTGTGCAAAGGCAAGACAAAACTTGTCAATCTGTGAATATTTCAATTCAGGACCTCGGAGAAGCCTACTGATATAATACACCGGTTTCTCAGTACCATCAGCATCCTCCTGAGCTAGTAACCCTCCGATAGCGTCACCCGTGGTAGCTTGGTAAATTCGGAGTGGCTTTCCGGGTACCAGTGAAATCATAGCATGAGGGTGTCGTAAGACGTTCTTGATCTTTTCAAAGGCCTCTTGACATTCTTGAGACCAAACAAAAGTAACCCCTTTGTGAAGCAAAGACATAAATGGAGAAATATGAGCAGAGAGACCGGGGATAAATCTTCTGATATACGAAACTTTCCCGATAATGGATTTCAGCTGCTTTTGAGTCTGGGGAGGAGTCAACTCGAGAATAGCTTTTGATTTGGTGGGGTCGAGATCAATTCCTTGCCGATGCACAAGAAACCTAAGAATTTTCCAGCAGTAATCCCAAAGGCACACTTGGCTGGATTCATTTTTAGATTGTAGAGTCGGCATTGCTCAAAGACTTTTCTCAATACCTCAAGGTGGTCATCTCGTTCTTGAGATTTGACTACTCATCATCCACATAATCTTCGACTTCTTTGTGAATCATATCATGGAATATCGTTGTCATGGCACGCTAATAAGTCGCTCTAGCGTTCTTTAAGCCAAAATGCATAACTGTATAATAAAAATTACCCATGGTTGTCCGAAATGCTATATGTGGAGCATCGGATTGGTGCATTCGGATCTGGTTGTACCCGTTGAAACGGTCCATGAAAGGGAACATAGAGTGTCCGGCTATGGCGTCGATCAAGAGATCCATATTAGGCAAGGGGAATTCATCCTTGGGGCTTGCCTTGTTAAGGTCTCGAAAATCGACACAACATCGGATCTGGCCATTCTTCTTTTTAATCGGGACTATGTTCGCAAGCCAGACTGGATGTTGAATGGGCTTAATGAAACCTGCTTTTAGCAGCTTCTCTACCTCACCTTTGATCTGCAATTGAATCTCGGGTTTAAACATCCGAGAATGTTGTTTAACAGGTTTGATGTCGGAGGCCAGGTGCAGTTGGTGTGTGACTAAGTGAGGGTCTAAATCGCATATCTCATCATACGACCAAGCAAAGATGTCTTTGTATTCCTTCAGCAAACATACAAGATTACACTTTTTCTTAAGGGACATATTGGAGTTTACAAAAGTAGTTTGCTTGGTGTCATCACTTCCCAAGTTCACTTCTTCCAGGGTCTCGAGAACGGATTTGACTCCATCCTCGAGATGTTCAAGTGCTTCCCTGATGTTGTGGCTTACTTCAAAAATATCAGCCATGATGGAATCGTCATCATCGGATTCCTCGATATTGTGAGCTACTGATTCTCGGATCTTCAATCCAGTCGGAACTGGTACTTCTTCTTGAACAACTAACTTTGGCTGACTAACTTCAGTCCAAAGTTTGTAGACAACTCGCCCATCGGGCGTCTCAACTTGGGTACATCGAGCCTTAGAAGAAGGCTCGGCAGGAATACCTTCCGCGGGTCTCTTAAGCTTCTCTTCTTTTTTCTTTTCTTCCTTATCTCCATTCTCCTTCTTCTTTTCTTCCCTCTGCTTCCTCTTTGATGGTCCGGGCTCCGATGGTGCACACTCGGAGTTTGCCTGAATCTCGGGCTAGGAGGGTAACGGGATCCCCTGAGGCAGAGATACTTGGCATTCTCTGGTTGGTGCTAATTCATCATATTCTGTTGTATCGGCGAAATGAACCTCGGATTCATCAAAGGGGCAAGGATTAGCAACCAACCATACCATTTTCCCTTTTCTGACTCCTTTGCAGCATTGATGATAGGTGGAGGGGACAAGACCACATTGGTGGATCCAGGGTCAACCAAGAAGAATTGGTAAGAAGGGCTTCTGTCGAGTACATGGAAGAGAGTCGGGTGCTTGTACGGTCCGACTGGACTGGAGGTTGAGGGTGACGTGACCTAGGGTGTTCTGACTCCGGGAATTGAAACCAAATATCCTCATAGACTGAGGAATGATCTGCCCTTCTGAGACCCCAATAGCCTTAAGGATGCTAAGGGGAATAATGTTCACAGAAGGATCGGCATCGATCAACGATCTACGGATATCGACTCCCTGCAAAGCAGAGTTTAAATATAGGGCTCAACGGTGGTCCTCGTGAGGGACCATCATATCTTTTTTGCTAAAGGTGATCATATCATTCTCGACCTCGGCAACACATGCTTCCTCCGCTTCTCGCAGCAACAATCTCTGAGCATAGATTCTTATAGCAACATGTTCCAATTTTGAGAAGCCGATCTCCTTCAAGTTGTCCTCTAGGTGCTTGAACTTGGGCAGCATTGGTTCTCTCCTGATAACAGCTCCACCTTCGACTTCCGAGACAACCACGTTCACCACTTCATTCCCTTTGCCTTTGTGAGCAGGCAAAGGGTCTGCGTGAACTTGCTCTGGTTGTAAATCAACATCATCGTTCTTCACTCTTGGGTGGAATATTCTTCTCAAGGAATAGAAATCAAAGGTTCGGCGGCTGGCATTTCTATGAAACTTGCAGTATCGGGGGCTCCGCATCTCCTGAGCCGTTGGTTCTTTCTTTATGGCTGGTAGGACGATACGGTTGTCCTTGATCCAATTCTCGAACAAGATATCGAGTTGGGCTGGTGAACAATCGGGTGCTGGTGGAATCGGTCGGTCATCCTTCCTTCCTTTCTTTTTTGATCTCTCAGAGGAATCTTCCTCAGCAAGAGCAGATTCAACCCCGCGCTTCTTGTCTACGGGTTTCTTGGTAGTATTAATGGATGGTACAGATACACCTGTTCATCTGGTGACATCAATTAAAAGGGTGAAACTCTGAAGCTTCAAGTTTTTTACATGGATCCGGTATTCGGGATGCATTCCTGCGATGCATATGTCCACGAAACGAGATTCTTCTTCCGAGTCTGTGCACGACATCACCAGACCTCAAAATCTTCTGACATAATCGACCATTCCTTCAGAAGGCAACTGATGTTCTCGACTGTGATCCACGATCGTGAAGGCTCCCTCGGTAACAAAGAATTTCTTGTAGAAGAGAGAGGCCATATCCTCCCAAGTATAAACAGATCCCAGTTAGAGATTGTTATACCAAGTGTAAGCTTTCTCAGATAAAGATTTCGAAAACTCCCTCAGTCGAAAATCACGATCTGAGGCATAGGGGTCGAGAACTTCGATAAAATGACTAATGTGCTCCTTCACATTGTCGGTTTGACCAGTAAACTTCTGGAATTTAGGACTAACATAGCCCTTGGGATACGGTTTCTGCAGCAACGAAATCGGGTAGGGAGGACGGAAATCACTGTCCATCAAGTTAACATCTCATTGCCGAGATCTCAAAAGCAAGGCCTCAACATCGGCCAAAGTAACAAAAGCTCTCTTGGAGTTGGAAGGTAAGGGCGAGATTGTTTGTGGTATCAAAGCTGAGGATGGTAAAGTCAGTGGAGGCGAAAATAACTCGATAGCCGATTCAGTGACTGGGTTAACTACCCCTTCTCGAGATACAGGTGCTGATGTGGTTGGTTGTACAAGAGTAGGTTGTTGGTAGGGTCCAGTGGCGGGTCTCACTCCTTCCCTAGAAGTGGACAAAGAGGGGGATGATTGTGGAATAGGGAGACATTGGTTAGTATTTTGCTAAGCCGACAACAGTATCAGTTGTTGCTGGATGAACCACATGGCCTCAGCAAGGGTCGTGAAAGAAGCTTCGGGAAAAGGGGAGTTTATTTGTGGAATATTGGTGGAGGAGGAGTTGGAAAACGGGGTTCTCGAGGTGGGGGTGGAACTTCAGTGAGAGGAGGTGGATCTATCCCCAAGCGAAGGACCATAGGGTCCTCAGTAACATGCACATTTTGTTCGCCAGGTGAGTCTTGCTGGTTCTGCATGGTGACTGAGTAGATTCCATGAATCACAATCACAAAGGAATAATAAAAGGGAAACTCAATAGGCTCCCCAGCAAATTCACCAAATGTTGATCCCCAAAATCGGTTAACAAAAGAGATTAACGAGATAACTCAAGATGACAGGTGTCATTACCTGAGTGGTTAACCAATAAGGGAATATCGGTTCGTATACCTGTCTCGTAATGGCCTAAACCTTGACAGGCGTTCCAATACGAAGTTTCTGTGTATTTCAAGGACAAGTCACAAAACATACTAAAGGAAAGGAATCGAAGATCCTAAGGAATGAATTCAGAGAGGGCACAAATGTATAGAAACTTCCAAGTCAGAGGTTTCAAATCTGTCAGTGGTTCTAGATTGCACAAAGTGTCGATCCTTTGTCCAATGAGAATGAGGGCTTTTATAGCCAAAATTCTTGGACAAGTGAGAAGTGTCGGTCATCGAGGGCTAGGCACGGCAAGATGATTCCAAGTGTCCTTGCCCATACGTTGACCGTTACTTATCACTTTATACAAGTGTGCAAGCAACCTCTCATTGTGCTCAGTCCCTTGATGTGATATTGCCCATGTGGGTCTGGCCAACTGCCAACAACCGCTATGGGTCTGACGGGACGTCTCTCTGGGCCACCATTCCTTTAGGTATCTCGATTCCCTCCCCCCCTTTTGTCCTATTATACGAAAATGATTTAAGGAACGTGGGACATTGTCCCTAAGTGAGATCCTCTAAGGATAGCTTCTTGGCTAAGATGACTGTAACCCGAGCTCGGGTATGTTTCTCCACAATTTTGAGTTAAGTCAAAACTCGATATCGTCATCATAATTCGACATGTAATCTCGGGTGTTCTCATATATGAGATATAACCTTTTAACTTTGAAGGGCTTCCGTCATGACCTCTACATAACGTGAACTTTATTGTGTGGGTCGAGCTGAGATCATCAATTTGATGATAAATTTCCCATCTCAAGGCGGGTTAGGCTGCTACAGTCCTGCGTGGAATCATGTAGTTGCGCAGGGCTGATATCATTGTGAGATTTGTAAAGTTGTTTTGATGAGGTTGTTGTCGGATTTGACGATTAGATCATAAAGTTTGTCCTGAGTTGTCTCTAACCGATCTCGAGATTTAGATCATAAGGTCTATTCTCGGATTCAAAATAGGACTAAAGTCGCCTTTATCTGATATTTAAGATCGGATATTTTAGTCCGTCCTGATAGGATCGAGTTGTCTCTAACCGATCTCGAGATTATATCATAAATTCTATTCTACGATTCGGAATAGGATCAAAATCGCCTCTCTCTGATATTGAAGATCGGATATTTTAGTCCGTCATGATAGAATCGAGTTGTTTCTAACCGATCTCGAGATTAAATCATAAAGTCTATTCTCGAATTCGAAATAGGATCAAAATCACCTCTATCTGATATTGAAGGTCGGATATTTTAATCCGTTCTCGAAGTTGCACGTGCCTTCTCATGCCCGGGTGCAGCATTTTAAAAGCATGCTCTGAAGGGACTCTAAGACAAGGATAGAAGTGAAATTTCACAGGCAGATGCCAAATGTCTTTACCTTATTGGTCAAATTTGAAATTTCAAATTAAGGGGTCATCAGTACTCCCTTAAGACAAGTAAAAGATAAAGAAAATATTTCTTCAAAGGGAAAAGAGGAGAATTTTTTATTAAAAGAAAAGAAACATTTATAACAAGGAAAAAGAAAAAAAAAAAAAAAAAGAACAAAAAAACCCCAACTATATATTAGACTTGCGTTTTAGAATTCTCTTCAAAAAAAAAAAAATTTTTTGGTAAAATTTCTCTTCGTTAGCTTGCTTGTAGAAAGAATTATCGTTTAAGGACAAAATTGGAAATAAATTCTCTTAAATAGCTTGCTTATAAAAAGAATTATTTTTAAAGGTAAAATTTAGATCTGGCAAAACACGACCCAACTCGCCAACCCGACCCGAACCAACCCGACTAAACGGGTTAGGGTCGACCTGTTTATTAAATGAGTTGGGTTCGGGTTTAGGTTTTCTAGACTAGTTGGTAAACGGGTCGAACCCAACCCAACCCGCCAAACCCATGTGACCTGTTTATTATTATTATTATTATTATTTTTTTGTATTAATTTAAAATTAAAAAAATAATAATAATATAATAATAATAATAAAAAATTAAAATAAATGAATAAATAAATTTTAAACGGGTTGGCTAGTTCGACCCATTTATGGGCGGGTTGGGTTCGGGTTGAAGTTTTCCTGACTTGTTGGCAAACAGGTCAAACCTGACCCGTTGGCAAACAGATCGAACTTGACCCAACCCGTTTAAGCTTCGACCTGGTTACAACCTGACCCAACTCATTCCCACCTCTAGTCAAATTGGAATGCACTACATTTATTTACACACCCCAAAAAAGACAGCAACGAATTACTTTTTAAGGGCAAAACAGAAATCAAAGAGTTTTGATTCTGATAACCTTAAATTAAGTCTATTTGATTAAGTTGTAGAATTTTGTGAATCCTTACATAGCTTTAATCCTACCGTCCCTCCTGATGCCACATCCGAGCTCTGCTACAATTGTAGCAGGACGAGAATTCGCAGAAAAAAAATTAACTGTGGTCTACGGTGTTGTTCAGGATGTGGGGTTGGTCTGTGATTGAATGAAAACACATTTAAAATTATTTTTTAAACCAATCAAAAAGTCACCCCACAACGTGAACAACTCCGTAGACCGCACCTGATCTTCACTCAGATTCGCTAGATCACGACTCTTTGCAAAATATCGTCGTCAATTTGCTGCGAATGCAAGAAAGGTGTCCCCTAGATATTGGATAAAGTCTGGGGTAGCGCTATTGCCATTTTGTTTCTTTCTGAGAATCATAAATAATAGAAAAAAGAGAAATATAATATTCCTTTTTTTTTTTTGGTCAGATGAAATTTACTGTGCCGACCTTATGATAGTACCGACTGTAACGGTTGAGGTTTTATATGGGGAAACTCATTTTTAAGTGGTTATCTTGTTTCTCTACCTGAGCGTTTCACCGTACTACCGTCACTCGTAAGTAAAACTGAGAAAAATGAAAGAGGATGGCCCATTTTTTTTTTGACATACTCGATCACAATCGATCACAATGGTGGGACCAAACATAATATGGGGTCCCACCCATTTACAACTTGTACAAATCTAATCTAATATAATAATAACAGATCACGTGATGTGACTGATCCCTTACGTATAGACACGTCTCATGTCCACGCGTTATACCATGCACAAATCTAATCTAATACAATAACAACTGATCACGTGATGTGACTGATCCCTTAAGTATAGACACGTCTCATGTCCACGCGTTATATCATGTTTAGCGTCGGTAGAAAATATATATATATATATATATATATATATGATTTTCGATTTTTCTCTCAAAGCGGGATCATATGTGTTGAGATCTTGTATGTTTGTTATGTGCTGTAAAAACAAATTCTGAAAGGTAAAATGATATTTTCACTTCTAGGTGTGAGTCCCACACTCAAATTTATTTCTATAACACACGGTGAATACACGGGATCCTAACACAAGATCCCGGTCCCCCTCAAAGTAACTAAACCAACATAAGAATAATGTTTTCCTAAAGATTCGGGTCCCTCAAAGTAACTAAAATAATATTAATATAACTCAAATAAATCTTTTTAAAATATATTAGCATACTAAATATTGGGTATACGGATACCCGTTAAGAACCGGGTATTTCTCAATTCGATTCTAGGACTAAGGGTGACACCCAGAGACCCGAAACTAACAAGTACCAAAACCGTTCCATATAATAGGATTTGGTTATGGGACTTGTTGGACCTGTCCCGAACCCAACCAGTTGACACCCGTAATTAAAACCTATGCATTTTCAAAAGAAAGAGCATTGCCTAAGATAAATCGGCATCCTCCAAACTTTAGTCTCAAGTTGCAACAATGAACGACGACATTAAAAAGATCAATTTCATGCCTAAGGTGACTTCTAATCATATGGAACAAGTTTGAGATGATGTCAATTATTGGGTTGTCAATATTAGTTCCAAAATTGAGGTTTCATGGGAGTTGGCTCAGTTGGTAGGAGGGGAATTTTCTCTGCCTATCATAGCCTGGGTTCGATTCCTCTGGGGATCATTCTGGGAGGTAATTCCTAAATGTTCCAGGCCGATGTGGGAGAGTGCGTCCTTAAGATCGCCCGGGGAGAAGATTTAGTCGTGGTGCTCGTAAGCTGCCCCGGACACCCTTGACCGTCCAACCAGAAAACAAAATATATATGCCTGATTTTTAGTAGGCGCCCAATACTTACTACATGAATGAATTGTAAAAGTGTTTACTTTCACTATATTAACAATATCTAATTGTTATGATAAGAAATTCATTCCAAAAGCTTAGACTAATATAAATTTAGATAACATATTTGCACCCAACATATATTGTTAATTGGTAATACTCGAAGTAACTAATTCTAAATTAAATTTTTATTTGATACCAAATTGTCTGATATATAAAGATATAAAAAAATAATTACTGAATCACTTAACATGCCTAAGAGATCCAATACCTAACGGGTATCCCTTAAGTATAGCAAGATAGACTTAATTCTTAACATGCCTAAGAGATCCAATACCTAACGGGTATCCCTTAAGTATAGCAAGATAGACTTAATTCTTAACAGGCTGTTAAACATTACTTGAAAGCATGATCCTCAAAAAGACCAATTATATTACAAGACAGCTTAGCATTAGAATAGTCCTAGTAGGGCAAGAAACTTACTAATTATATATTGAAATTAAAAGTCATTTTGATATTGGGAGTTCGAAAAATCAGTTAATTATATTACTTTTTTTTTCTCAGTTATAAAAGCGAAAGAAAAAAAATGCTTTCATAAGATCTCCCTTATACTATTTATGACTACAATATCATGCGCTCTGTTGTATTTTTAATTATTAATTAGATTTATGCCATATTTAATTTTATTGAACTAAAATATTGGATATAACATATTTATCCGATGGTGTTGATTTCTTATGTAGGCATAAATAAAAACATAATTTTCTATTATTAAGGGAATTCTTTTTGGCCATGTACGTACATCGCATGTGCCCATCGCCTAGTATATATATATATATATATATATATATATATAAAGAGAGTATAGTTTCAAATAATTTCGTCTTCCTTTTTATACTTTTTCAATTTTATCCTTACTAAAAGCATTTAAAGAACGAATCCGTCCGACCCTTTTTCTTTTTTTTCTATTTTATCTTCTTAAGCGGATAACTTCAAAGAAAGATTCCATCCATCTTTTTTTTGTTTTTTCAAATAATTTTGTCCTCTTTTTTATACTTTTTCAATTTTACCCTTACTAAAAGCATTTAAAAAAACGATTTCGTCCTACGTTCTCCTATAGGAAAGGAGCGTATAGCTTCAAAGAAAGATTCCGTCTTACCTTCTTCTTTTTTTTTTTTTTTCTTTTTATATTATCCTCTCATTTTCTCTTTAATTTCGTATTCTCATTATGCACTGTGAGAACCTTTTAGCTGTGTGGTCTTTTTGGCATTCAGAAGAGAGCACCGCCTCATATGTTATATATTTGTCAAACTGCCCTCCAAAATATATACAATAGGCAAATATATCTTTTTATGTCTTCAGATGAAAATGTAATCTCTTTCTCCTTCCTATTTTATCTTCTTACTTTCTCTTAATTCTCTATATAAAAAATGGTACAACTTCACATATTTCGTCATCTCTTTCGTCTTCCTACTTTATCCTTTTACTTTTTCTTAATATCTCATATGCCATATTTTCATAACTGCCATCCAAAATATATATAATAGGCAAATATATTCTCTCATGTCCTCACATGAAGAAGGTATCTCTTTCTTCTTTTTACTTTACTCTCTTAGTTTTATCTTAACTTCCTATCCAAAAAGTATTACAACTTCAAATACTTCATCATCTTTTTCTTCTTCTATTTTATCTTCTTATTTTTTCCTTTGTCCCTTATATGACTAATGATAAATAGTTATGGAGAACGTATCTTGTTGTTGGAAGGGTGGGGCTCATGTATATTTAGTTTTAGGGGATCACTTCGGTTCGGTTTGGTTCGAGTTGACATTAACCTAGGACCAAACCTATATTGGTGAAGGTTAACCTAAAATCAATTGAAACTAAATTGATTATTGAACTTCCTAAACCAAAATCGAATCGAATTGAAATAGAAAACCCTAAACCCAATCCAAATTGTAGTTTCGGTTCGGTTTGGATCAGGTTAGATTGGATTAATATAATATTTTTTTAGAATTAGATTATATAGATAAAATGTCATGTTTTATATATCATATATTTTTAAGAGTATATACTAGAGTTTGGATTTCGATTCGGTTTGGTTTAGCCGACGCTTCAACCCAAAATTAAACCGATCTAATTAGATTTCATAATTTGAAAACCAAAACCAAACTAAATATATAAAAATCCAATCCAAACCGAACTGAAATAGTTTTGAATTGGTTCGGTTTTGAGTATAACAAACCCAAGTTGCATTCCTATTAAGTTTCACATGAGTAAATTTTTACGGTTTGATCTATAGATTTTCCTTGGTTTAAAAACCAAAAAGTGTATATTTTTTATGTTTAGATTTAGTGCAGGAAAGATAAATGCACGGTCCCTGCGTACACTTTTTTTTTTTTCCAGCCATTTACAACTTGTACAAATCTAATCAATCACAATGGTAAATGCACGGCCCCTATTTTGACATACTCGATCACAATGGTGGGACCAATTATAATATCGGTCCCACCCATTTACAACTTGTACAAATCTAATCTAATACAATAATAACTGATCAGGTGATGTGATTGATTCCTTGCGGTAGAAGATATGTATAGTCTCCGACTCCTCTTTCAGGACGGATCTTATGCGTTGGGATCTAGTGTGTTTGTTATATACTGTAAAGACAAATTTTGGAAGACAAAATTGTAATTTCACCTCTGCGTGTGAGCCCCACACTCAAATTTGTCTTTATTACACACGGTAAGCACATGAGATCCCACGGGATCTCACGGGATCTCAACACATAACATCCCGGTCCCCTCATAGTAACTAAACCAACATAAAGATAATGTTTTCCAAAAGATTTACTATTAAAGGAAAACCTAACCTGTCCTTCCCTGCAGGACAATACCGACTTAGTTCCGTTCTTTTGAATGGCCTTTGGGTTGCAAAATACCAGGGTCACATACAGTCCAGAGTACGGGGCTGATCTAGAGGCTAGAGTACGGGGCTGATCTAGAGGCTGGAAAGCGATTGTATCTTGTGATGATTTGCTCGTGATGAAGCTCTTGTATTGCTGATACAAGCGAATCATCCCAAGATATAAGCAAATCATTGCGAATCCAACCTCTGGATCAACTTTACTTTCCAGGAGTCCAAAATATCAAATATCAAATTAAGGGCGATAGTGACATTATGTTAGCTAATAATATGGTGACATTATGTTAAAAAAAAAAAAGAATTCTTTAACAAAATATCGAATAAGAAAAAGAGCTGACAAACCTGACCCATTAATCCATTTTGACCTATCTGCACTTGACGGATTTGGATTGAGGTTTATGCAAAAGCGTTGGTAATGAGTCAACCCATTTACGACGACCCATAAATTAATAGTTTGGGTTTTGGTTAAGCTTCTTGACCCGTATTATACATATATATATATATATATTATCTTATCTATTACCTTATATATATAAAAGAGCGTATCGCTTCAAATAATTTCGTCCTATGATTCCTCTGTTTTTTTTATTTTTTTATTTTACCCTCTCAGCTTCTCCCTAATTCTATATCTGTTTGGCCTTCTGTCTCCATGAGAAGCTTTTAGAAGCTGCCATCCTATTTTACCCTTGTATTTTTTATCTAATTCTGCATGTCATATAGCCTAAAAATTAAACAACGTGTTGCAATAGAGATGAGACCCACGTATGTCTTATATATGGGACCCAAGTATATAAAACAATATGTATTTTTTTTTCTTCTATTTTACACTTTCATTTTCCTTTAATTTCGCATGTGATATATTGTTGCAGCAGGTATGGGACTCACGTAGATATGGGACTCACGTATATCTTAAAGTAATTCCCTAGGAAGGAAGACATGTGTCAATATATGTTGTTTTCTATTTTTTTTTTAACACTACAAAAACAAGGAAAGATATTTCTATAAATGCAACATTACGAAGAGAGACTTAATGGATTGTAATTATAAACATTTAATTTATATTTAAATAATATATTAATTTAATTTTTATAATTAATTATAATATTAATTAATTAATTTAATTAAAACTAAACAAAAGTTAATTCACAAGTTTTAAATTTTTAAATTTCCATTTGTATTAAATATTTATTTTATGTTATGGATGGTGTGTAATATGTGTTAGTGTAAATATTTTATCTAAATTAAATAAATCTAAGTTTTCTGAATGAGATCATTATTATGATAATGAAATAATATTAATATAGCTCAAATAAATATTTTTAAACTATATTAGTAT
>JAUPMG010037109.1:0-14417 GCA_031762675.1 Pachysandra terminalis | reverse complement strand
TTAATTTATTATTTTTATTTATTTATTCTCGTAATAATCTCCTAATAGTCGGAATTTCCGAGTCGGGGCTAATTTACGGACTTGCTTAATCTTTCTGTAGTTGATCAGTCATATTGTGATCAGGGTTCAGTTGGTCTCCAAACTAAACGACTAGTAGGTTAAGTAGGGTACTAATCCTAATTAATCTCTAATTGAATTTCGGGTTGTTACAGTTACTTATATCTTAATAGAACTGTTAGAATCTTCGGCTTATGTTTTGATTACTGTTATCCACACTTGTAGCAATACGGGGTGAAGATTGCAAAACAAATCAGAAAACCTTTGAAATTGAGATTTCCTGGTTTGGGTCGTGACAGAATGGTATCAGAGCTTAAGTTCTTCTAAGAATTACATAACTAGTTTAAGATTTGTATAGGATCCCAGGTGAGAACCTTGTAGGTTAACTTACAGTTAGGTTGAGTAAGAGACAAGGGGTTTAAGTATGAGTAGGTTGTGAGTTTGTGAGGAACGTTTGATTGCTGATTATGCACCTTAGCTAGTACTCCGGATGGACATGCAGGAATAACTAGCCTACTATTCTTGGGAGTCCTAAAATAGCGACTACGAGGGTGAAGTCTTTGCTAAGTATTAGATTATCATGTTCTCTAGGATGTGTTGATCTAAGACTTATGATTACTGTATGATTTAACTTAAAATTACTTAGAACACCAATGCTGATGAATTATCAAATTTTAAGGCCAATGTAGTTGCAAATGCATTAGGCTGAGGAATTTGACAATTTACAGAAATTGGACTTTTATATTTTAATACAAAGGTTAATAATTAAAATTTATTTATATCTCACCAACTACTATTATATTATTACTATTTTTGTAATTATTTAGTTATTGGGTCTAAGTCTGGTAAGGTACTATTCATGTCTAACCCGGGCCAGGAACCACACCCATATTATTTTCTTTAAGGTTTTCATGTTTGGAGTGATTTGATGTGATGTAATTGATTCTAAAATTATTAGAAAAATATGCATTTTGAAATTTTTTTAAATTTGGAACCCTGGTTAGCTTCGACGACCTGTTAGGCACGCCGAATGTCGGGCCGAAGCCCTAGCCGAAGTTATTTAACTTAAACTTTTGCTGGGTTTTCTTCATTTTCTCTTCTATTCCTCTTTTGGTTGCTTCCTCTTATCTCTTTCAACCAATTTCCTTGGTGAATCAAGCTCTCCAACTCCATTCCAAGTGAGGTAATCTCTTTTCCCTCCTTCCATTTTCTGTTTCCATTGGAAATCTTGCATTTTCTCTCAAAACCCTAGATTTCCTTTAAACCCTAATAACCATGCCTAGAACTAAGAGAGTCTTTAAGAGGGAAAACACCCGTGGGGCATCTACCTCTAGTAGGGTGCCTTCCTCGGACCCTTATAAAGAGGAAGAAATTGATATCCCTAATGAGCTGGAACCCGAACCCCCGGCGAATCTCTCAGAGTTCGCCTATATGGACTCACTGATCGAGAGATCCACCGTAGCCCTACACGTAGAGTCATATGGTGTCCTCGCCATCCTTCCTGCCACAGGATGGGAACCTATATTGAGTTGGGGTGGTCAGGCATCCAAAACCCTTACCCGAGACATGTACCGGTATATCTTGGTACCTGACATTGAGACCTCCTCCATCACCTTCGTCATACCCAAAGGGATACGAGTCCTTGTCCTTCAGCTTGTCTCCTCACTTATGTGTTTTCCTATGAACAACGTGCTTAGCTCCATCCCCGATCTTCCTTTTTTCAATCGCCCTGAGGTGACTACTATTTTGTGTGGCTACAACGCTGCATGGAAGAATAGCAATGACCTCTCGGCCACCAAGCTTCTTCCTGCCTACCGAATCCTGCACTCCATTTTCCTTCGCTGTGTGTACCCTCGTACCAACAATACTAGCGAGCTTACTCCATTCATGGCTCGAGTACTTTCGATGGTAGTGACGGGACAACGTCTCTGCCTTCCCTCTCTGGTGATTGGCCACATCATCAGATTCTACCGGCTTACGTGGAAGGGCGACTTGCCCTTTCCCTATTTGATGTGTGCCACGACCAAGGAATGGGGAATCAAGCCAAGTCAACCCGACAAGATCTTGATCGAGAGGTCCTTCACCTTCAACAACCTATCCTTGATGAAGCTTCCCTGGTATGCGCACAAGCTCCCACAGCAGTAGCAGCAGCAACAGCCACATGGCCAACCACAACAGAAGCCAGTCTTTGAGCCTCCTTAAGAGTAGGCGGATCAGCCGCACCGAGCTTCCACGTCGGCCGCACCAGGACCGGACTACGTTCCTACGCGCGGACCATCTATCCAGGCGAGACTTGCTGCCCTGGAGAGGGTGAACTCTAGAGCACACATGCGGACGAGGACCGAGGTCACTGCGGAGCTTCGCGAGACCAGGAGGCAGGTGTCACAACTGCAGAGATCAGTGGATGCCACCCTTCGCTTCCTACATGAGACCATTGGCTGCGGGCGAGTTTCTGATGCAGCGCCTCTCGCGAGCATGCCACCATCTCCATCTCCAGCGGATCGATGTTAGCCATATCTATGTTCCTATTTTGTCTGTTGTGTAGACATTTTTGTGCTTTTGTCGGGTGTACTTCTTCTTGGCTCGGATTTTATTTTGTGGGCAGTAGTTTTGGCCCCTTTTTATTATGTAATTAACTGGTTATGTTTTCCTTTTCTTGAATGATGTTGATTTTAGTATTAGTATTTTGATTTTTTGGTGTGTGCATTAATATAGTTCCCTACCTTTGCCCTTAGAATTCCCTTGAGAAATTTCGGGGAAGAAATTATTGTACGGGGGTTGGACTGTAAGGACCCGATCTTTTAAAACCCAAATAAATTAAGATTAGCGACCAGGTTAATTTAATATTTGTAAAAATGAATTCATTAGTAACATTGGTTAGTACTCATCAGGTCTATAATCTCAGAAGGTTAGGCTAATTAAGAAATTAAATTAATTTAGGTAGCCAATCAGAAGGGCCAATTGAAATCTTAGAGATTAATTAAGATTTAAATAAGTAGATTAGATCATGAATCACATTCTACAGTTTTTGAGATCCACCTCAGACCCACCACCAAAAGCCCTCTATCAGAGCTTGCGTAGGTGACCAGTCGGAAATTATAAGACCAGAAACCCCATTTTACCCCCACTACTGATGTTATTTCCAATCCGACCCGTGAGCCTTTAAATAGAGCCCTTAAGCTCATTTCAGCACATTCTCTTATCTTCTTCCTCTCTTCTTCTCTCTTGGAACAATGGAGCTTGAAGGAAAATCATGGAGATCGCTAGAGACGATGAATCGACTTCGCCGCTACTCCGGCAACACCCCAAGTTGAGTAACCTATCTTTGAATGTGCTATTCGGTTGTGTTTTATTATTTTGACCTAGGAGAAGGGTTGTTTGCCTCATACACACCTTTCTCCTTAGGCTTCAGACCATTTTTGATGATGCATGTGGAACCCTAAATACCATACCACCTTATTTAACCTTGTATATGGAAGAACCAAACCCAAAGTGGAGACAAAAAGGGGGAAAAACAAAAATCTCCATTGTAGACCAAACCAATTCAAATTACAATCATAATCGGACCTTCCTAGGAGTAAGATCAAACTTCCGAAGAATTTTCAGACCTATTGGCTCTTTCCCCAGCTTTGGTGCATCGAACAGGTTGCCGAGTCTCAGATACCAATTTGGCTGTCGGGAATGGTCACCGAAGACAGTTTAGGCGAGCCTATGAGGTAGCCAAAACCCCTTTAGCGAGCCTAAGTGGTCTCTGAACTACATAAATGACCAAACCAAGCTGACTTCTCGTCTATCGAGACTCCTTTGGACCAAACCCCAAGGTTCCAACTCATTTGGCACACTTTTCCACTTTTCAGCGTGCCGAATGGTCGTTGAGCACTTCTCCGAACAACTCCACTAGTCCAAATGGAGTGATTCTAATGGGAGCACGTGTATCTTGACTAGTTACACATGTTTAGCCTATTTTCGGGTCAGCTAGACCTTTCATGCAAAATTCGACCCCTCAACCCAGAAAATTAGAATACTAGTTTTGGCCGAGCAATAGAGGATTTCGGGGAAATGAGTAAGCATGGCCCCCAAACCCTCCTATTAGCTTTGTACTATTATAAATACACACGTTGAGATGTAAATGGATGTCATGGTGTTTTATTTACTTATTCATCTATGAATTTAGACACATTGAGATGCCTTAATAAATATCCTATGAGAATGTATTTGGTTTAGGCACACAGATGCCTCGTATGAACGTATGTGATGAATTAGATCACGTTGATGCATCCAATGGATATTGTTGATGAGGAGTTTGGTGCCGGTGTGCCCAACTTGTTGTATTCCTTTAATTGTAGGATTATATTGTACTAGATTTCTGTTAATAGTATATGGAGAGGTATGTAGGTTAGAATTTGATCTATTGTTTGTATTGCTTAGTTAGTTAGGTTAAGTGCTTTATATTTCTTAGTAAGTTAGGCAATGGGATTGTGCTCATATGATTGAATGTTTGAATATATGCCTATGAGAACTTGTCTGTTGCATTAAGTAAATGATTTGAATTTGAATGCTGCATATGGACTTTCCGGCTGTGACAGCCCGTTCTAGTACCCTCATGAAACATTGGGTTTAGACTAACACTTGGGATATTGACTTGATAGCCATTTTAGTCCTATGAGAGGACCCTATGATCGTACCCAAGCTGAGAGTGAACCCACATAGGGAACCTCATCAGTCTTAAGGGATGATGTTGCCCAAGGATGCACACGTTGGTGTAAACTTGGAAGATGGTAGGCTATCCCAAGGATCCACACGTTGGTGTAAGCTTAGGAGTCAGTGAGGCCATGTATAATTTCTATTGGGTTGTGAAGATGTATGATTCCCTGTGGGATACCACAGGTTGCGGCAATTCTTGGACGAGGGTCCTTGATACAAAATAAATGGGGAAATTGTGCCTCATAGGTTGAAAGCCCTTAAAACTATGTTGTAGATATAGAATCGTCCTACTCCTTGTCCTTATACGCGGGGGGATGATTTCAGGTTGTTGGAACATCCTAGAATGCATTCAGGTGGCTGGGACACCCTGAATAGAGATTTGGATCATGTGGGATCATACGATATTTCACCTCTCAGACAGCGTAACATTTCTCTTGCATTGCATATTTTGTGTTGATATTGTTGTTAGAGCCTCTTGTATGAAACACTTGGCCTAATTTTCATATAACAGATCTATGCATGTAGCTGTAGGCTTACTGACCACTGAGTTATACTCTATGAGAATGGGAGAGAACTTTAGATTGTGTTTATCTATAGTTATTATTCACATTGTTCACCATTTGAACATATTCTGCTTATTACACATTGTACACTTTTTTGTACTTTTCTTATAATGTTGGAACATGATTGAATACACTTCATCGAAGGACCAACTTATGTGTGTTTTTTATATTTTAGGTTCAGAAGCTTAGATGCGAAGAGAGAGACTGGATTGGGTAGCGAAATCTGGTAGTGTAACAACTAGAAAATTTAAAACTTTAAATCAAGGTTAAAATGGTAATTAAATAGAACCAAACTAAGATTAAAACAACTATAAGTAAATAAAACTAAATCTATATAGTTAAAGTATTACATAAAAAGATAATTAATAAGCTATGTAAATGATTTATAACTAACAAGCCTAATTTATTTCATTGTTATGACCATGGGAAAGTTTGATTGAATGTAATAACCCTTTTCCCATGATCTTATGATTAAAACTTGTAATTCTAAAGATCAAACCAATCTCTGTACACATTCATGCATGAACTGAGAGTCAAACCCAGAAAATTGACCATATGGAACGAAAAAACCCCTTTAGAAGTTATTAAAAACCCAAACCATTGCCGTAGGTCATGATTTCGAAGCATCCCTGATTTCTAGGACCTTTTTGGAAGAAATCACAATCAAATTCAGCCCAGATTCAACTTCGGCGGCTACTACCGATGCGCCGAGTACCCGCCGATTCCCATTTCGATGCGCCGACTATGCGCCGAGCCCCATACCCTGTGAAAATGCTTACTGGTTTTCACGCCGAACCCTAACTCGATGCGCCGAGTACGCGCCGAGTGTTACAATAAACTATTTAGGCCTCTGGTTTTGGCGCCGATCCATATCTCGATGCGCCGAGACATGCGCCAAGCCCTGTTTGAACAAAACCAAGCAAACCTTCCATACCATCCGGTGACCTAAGATACACGCCGATATACTCGTCGAACATGCCCTGAGAGCCATATGATATATTTTTGAACCGTAAACACTTAGACACTTAATTTAGACTAAACCTAACTGATTTACTGAGAGATTAGACCCCAGAATTAAACCTAATAACCCAAGATCATTCTAACCTAGTTCTAATGAAGACTAAACTGAGTTTAACCCATTAGTACCATGGATTAGGTGGTGATATTCTGAGATATTAAAGATCAGTCTCCTGACCATTACAACAATGCCATACCCTCTTGTTGTGCATGTCTAGGTACAGAAGTTGAAATAATAATTCAATGACTATGTATTTCTACTATTTATATGATTATGTGTATGTGAATGGAATGCCTTATTAATTATGAATACATACATCATTACTGTTGTTGTGATTATTATATGTATACGAATATTCCCTCCTAAGATATGAACTTATGCATTATTAACTTAGAATCATGAGAATGTGCTTATGTCCTTGCTGATTTGAATATATGCCTATGAGATATTGCTTGTGTTAATTAATGATTTGAATATATGAGTTTCATTTGGACTACCCTGCTGTGATAGCAAGGTCTGAGGCCCTAAGCCTTTGATGGGATCGGATTACACTAAGACTTGACTACTTTACCATTTTGTCCTACGGTTGGACTATGAGATATTATTATGTGTTGAGGGACTGTACATCCCAATATACCAATTTATTTGTTTACTCCAAAGGTGAGGGCTTTAATTCCTTGCATGGTGGACCCAAATGACTTGTGGAAAGATGATAGGTGAGGGAAAGTTCATAATGTGAGGCCCAATATCTGAATAATATACCTTTCTGTTAGTTGTTAATATGTAATTTACAATTGGAATTCTTTGGAATATTACCCATGATCACAAATAAGTGGGGGAATTGTGCCCTCTCGGTCGAAACCCCTTAGAACTATGATGCGCACCTCGAATATCTTAACTCGAGAGTGACCCTGTATGAGTGGATGGTTCGAGAAGACATCTTGCTCAAAGTATGATCGATAATATGGGAACTTACAATATTGGCATATTTAACAACACTTGCATTGCATATTGGTTGTTGACATTATTGTGAGTATCTTGTGTATGATACACTTGTTCTGATTTTGCATATAGAATTAAGATTTGTGATGTGGACCATTATTTCATATAGCAAAGTGAGATTGGGAGAGAAACACTTGTTATTTTCTGTTATGATTATCATTAATTATCATATAATTTCCAGATTATATTTATTTTATCTATGTTATTGTTTAAATTTCAAAACTTTGGGATTTGAGTAAATACATTTCTTTGAAGAACTACTTATCCGGGCTTTCTAGCTTATGTATGTTTATTTATGTTTTTTAGGAAATCAAGTAGCATAAGGAGAGCTTGGGATGGGACTAGAATTGAAGAAACAATAGTTAGGATTTTGTAGTAGTTTTATTTATAGATTCATTAAATCAGTTGTAATAAGACCAGATTATGTATTTTTACTTAAGTTTACCTAAAACTGTTATTGTTTACTTCCGCTTATGTTTTGATTATTTCTTTTAACTCCCATATTTTATTGGGGTGAGAGTTATATACTTTACTATTAGGAATATTGATGGTCTCAATGGTTTAAGATGTGACAAAAGTGGTATCAGAGCCTACGTTTTAGTGAACTTAAGTAAATAGAAAAATTAAAAGAATTATTTAGGTCTTAAAATTTAGGAATAAGTGTTGAAAGACTTAAGTTATATAAAGAATAAATCTAGGTGGAAAAAAGGGAATTAGATATAATTGGGTTATGAGATTGTGAGGCATTAGGACTTCTGTTTGTGCATCCTTAGTAGTAAATCCAGATAAAAAATTGGGAATAGGAAGTACAACTATTTCTAAAAGTTTGAATGCTAAAACTACTAGGATGAAGCCTTTGCTAAGTATATTGGGTTATCATATTATTAAAGGGAATGATAATCAAAGGCTTTTGATTGCTGAATGAATATTTAAGAAATACTTGGAACACTAATACTAGCTGATTTTCAAAAATTTAAGTCAATATAGTTGTGAATATATTGAACTAAGAATTTTTGAGAATTAGATAGGAATTAGGTTTTTATATAAATTAAAAAAGGAATATTATATTTATAATAGTATTGTAATTAATATTAAGTTATAAAACCATCTATAAGACACCAAGATATTTATTTGGACCTTAATCTGATTTTTGAAGATACTATTCATATCAAACCCAGACCCAAATTCTAGTGAATTTAAAATTCACTTGAACCAGGCTAAAACTTAAAGTTTTGGAATGGATTGTTGTGTATTGTGAGTAACTAAATTTTATTTTAAATTTTAACCTTAAAAGCTTTATTTTTTGTTGGTTTAAGTCCTCGACGAGTCCTCGATGCGCCGAGCTACGGCCGAGACATAAACCGAGTCATATAAATAGGGATTTTTAGGGCTTTTCACTTATTGTTTTTACTCCTCCTTCTAAAGCAACCATTCCTAGAGCTTTTCCAACAACTTCAAAGAATTTTTCACTCTCTTCAATTCCAAACAAATTCAAGGTAAATTCTACTCTCTTCCTTACAATTTCTAAGTTCTAAACCCTAGAGACTATCTTGTTGACCTAGTCTACCCAAATCAGTTTTTCTTTAACCAAATCCTGCCAATATGCCTAAGATAAGCAAACCCTAAGGCCCTCAAAATGGTCTGGACCTACCAATAGAGCATCTGCGTCTACAAGTGCTCCACCTCCTGAACCCACACCTCAAGCACCTCAAGAAACTCAAAACTTAAACCCCTACCACCTCTGAACCCCGACAGCCCTGCCTTTACCGCAGCAGGAGTATCCGTTTAGAGAGACACATCGTACATGTGGAGGCTTACAAAATTTACGATATTCTCAGGGCCATTCACTGGCATCTCATCCTAACCTGGGGCAGTAAGGCCAATAAGATAATTGCTGAGCATATGTACGAGTACGTATCCGATACCAACACCGAGAACATGACCATCACCCTGACCATTACAAGACAAAAGTATATTCTTGACCTCCAACTCGTGTCCCATATCTTGAAGGTTCCAATGAATAATAACCTGAGCGTTATTCCGGAATTGGACTTTTCCGATAGAGTCAAAGTGACCTGAGCCCTTTGTGGAACTTAAAAGAGTTGGAATCCTGACAACTCTTTGACCTCCACCAAACTCCTTCCCTCTTATCACATTCTCCAAAGCATCTTTTTGAAGAATGTTTACCCTTGGACCTAGAATTCTTCCCAGCTTACCTCCTTTATGGTCCAAGTCCTTTTCATGGTGGCTTCAGGCCAAAAGCTTTGCCTTCCTTCTCTCATCATCAACCACATTATCAAGTTTGTTCGTCTCGGCCGAAGGAAAGGGGAACTTCCTTTTCCTTGCCTTATGTGTGCTGTTATGGAGCACTCGGGGTTCACTTCTGGATGCCCTAAATTCCCAAAGCAGTGAAGCACTTTAGCCAGACCCAGCTTGCACACATGAAACTTTTGGATGTGTAAATTGTTTTTTGATACTATCTTTTGATGTATTGTGGTTTATGATTTTTTCTTTTTGATGTAATGGTTTGTGAATGGATGTTGATCATTTGAAAGGATATATATATAATACTCTCTTGGATGTTGATCTTGAAAATTGGATGGATAATTACTGTTTTCACAATGTATTGAGTTGATGTTGTTCATAGATCAAATTTGAGAAATTTAACTTTAAATAAAAGATTCTTAAAAATCAATTTAATTCAACTTTAAAAATTTAATTAAGTTAGAACTCCAAATTGTAGGACACCTAGATGAATTTCGGGGACGAAATTATTCTAAAGTAGGTAGAATGTAACAACTAGAAAATAAAAAACTTTAAATCAAGGTTAAAATGGTAATTTAATAGAACCTAACTAATATTAAAACAACTATAAGTAAATAAAAATAAATCTATATAGTTAAAGTATTATATAAAAAGCTAATTAATAAGCTATGTAAATGATTTATAACTAACAAGCCTAATTAATAAGTTATAATCTGAACCTAAGATGTAATAACTAAACCAAATAAGACCCATACACATTATTTCGAAATTCCCAAGCTAGATAACCTAATTGATGGTTTAATTCATACACTTAAGTAATTTAATGATCAAATAAGGATTATAAACTAAAAATAATATAATTCGAAACCATTAGTTGACTTAGTCAAAACTCCAGATTTGCAAACTAGGCCTAAACCATATATATATATATATATATATATATATATATATATATATACGTATAGAAATAATGAAGTGAACTATAGTAATAATAATAAGGCTAAATAAGAACCCTAAGTTAATATTAATCAAATATTAAAATATAAAACTTTATCTAGAAGCTTTTTAATTAGAATCATAGAAAGACTAGAAAACCAGAAACTCCTTACAGAATTATAACTCAATATGATAACCCATTATCCATAGATCTTAATAAATACAAACCCTAACTAAAGATCTAAAACACCTAATGGACGATCAAATTCGTGGAGAAGCTTTGGCATGAGAAGAACAAACCCAGAAATTACTAAGAAGAAGAAGAAGAATGAACCCTAGAGGAATTCTACATCATATTATGCGAGTTTTCTTTCATTGTCTCGCGTATTTACTTTTATTTCATTTTTATGACCATGGGAGAGTTTGATTGAATGTAAGAACCCCTTTCCCATGATCTTATGATTAAAACCTGTAATTCTAAAGATCAAACCAATCTCTGTACACATTCATGCATGAACTGAGAGTCAAACTCAAAAAATTGACCATATGGAACCAAGAAACCCTTTAGAAATTATTAAAAACCCAAACCAAGGCCTTAGATTATGATTTCGAAGCATCCCTGATTTGTAGGACCTCTGTGGAGGAAATCCCAATCGAATTCAGCCTAGATTCAACTTCGGCGATTACAACCGATGCGTCGAGTATGCGCCGAGTACTCGCCGATCCCCATTTCGATGCGCCGATCCCCATACCCTGTGAAAATGCTTACTGGTTTTCACATCGAGCCCTAACTCAATGCGTTGAGTACGTGCCGAGTGTTACACTAAACCTCACAAATCCATACCATCCGGCGACTCGAGATACATGTCAATATACTCGCCAAACATGCCCTGGGAGCCATGTGACATATTTTTTAACACTAAACAATTGGACACTTAATTTAGACCTAACCTAATTGATTTACTGAGAGATTAGACCCCATAATTGAACCTAATAACCCAAGACCATTCTAACCTAGTTCTAGTCAAGACTAAACTGAGTTTAACCCATTAGTACATTGATTAGGTGGTGATATTCTGAGATATTAAAGAGACCAGAATCCTGACCATTACAGCAATGCCATACCTTCTTGTTGTGCATGTCTAGGTACGTAAGTTGAAATAATAATTCAAAGACTATGTATTTCGACTATTTATGTGATTATGTGTATGTGAATGGAATGCCTTATTAATTATTAATACATACATCATTACTGTTGTTGTGATTATTATATGTATATGGATATTCTTGCCTAAGATATGAACTTATGCATTATTAACTTAGAATCATGAGAATGTGCTAATGTTGTTGCTGATTTGAATATATGCCTATGAGATATTGTTTGTGTTAATTAATGATCTGAATATATGAGCTGCATTTGGACTACCCTGCTGTGATAGCAAGGTCTGAGACCCTACGCCTTTGATAGGATCGGATTACACTGAGACTTGACTACGTTACCCATTTTTGCCCTACGGTTGGGCTATATGATATTGTTATGTGTTGAGGGACTGTACATCCCAATATACAAATTTATTTGTTTACTCCCAAGGTGAGGGGTATAATTCCTTGCATGGTGGACCCGACAGACTTGTGCAAAGATGATAGGTAAGAGAAAGTTCACAATGTGAGGCCCAATATTCGAATCATACACCCTTTTGTTAGTTGTTAATATGTAAGATTCCTTGAAGAATTTACAATTGGAATTCTTTGGAGTATTACCCATGATCACAAATAAGTGGGGGATTGTGCCCTCTAGGTTGAAACCCCTTGGAACTATGATGCGCACATGGAATATCTTAACTTGAGAGTGCCCTTGTAAGGTGGGATAGTTCGAGAAGACATCTTGCTCAAGGTATGATCGATCATGTGAGAACTTACAATATTAGCATACTTAACAGCACTTGCATTGCATATTGGTTGTTGACATTTTTTTGAGTATCTTGTGTATGATACACTTGATCTGATTTTGCATATAGAATTAGAATTTTTGATGTGGACCATTATTTCATATACCAAAGTGAGATTGGGAGAGAAACACTTGTTATTTTCTATTATGATTGTCATTAATTATCATGTAATTTTTAGATTATATTTATTTTATCTATCTTATTATTCGAATTTCATAACTTTGGGATTTGAGTAAATAACTTGCCTTGAAAGACTACTCATCTGAGCTTTTTAGCTTTTGTATGTTTATTTATGTTTTTCTGGAAATCAAGTAGCATAAGGAGAGCTTGGGTGGGACTAGAATTAAAGAAACAGTACTTAGGATTTTGTAAGAGTTTTATTTATAGATTCATTAAATCAATTGTAATAAAACCAGATTATATATATTTACTTAAGTATACCTAAAACTATTATTTTTTACTTCTGCTTATGTTTTGATTATTTCTTTCCACTCCCATGTTTTATTGAGGTGAGAGTTACATACTTTACTGTTGGGAATATCAATGGTCTCAATGGTTTAGGATGTGATAGGTAGAATCCTTATTATAGCCTAAGAGTAGACTTCATTTTCCTTGAATTGCTTCATTTTCAGTTTCGATGGTATTAGTTACTTATATCTTACTAGAACTGTTAGTAACTTCCACTTATGTTTTGACCATTGTTATCCACACTCATAGACATACGGTGTGAATGTTGAGAATAAATCAGAAAATCTCATAAATTGGGTATTTCTGGTTTGGTTCGTGACAAAATGGTATCAGAGCCTAAGTTCTTCTAAGACTTAAGTAACTAACATAGGATTTGTATAGGATCTCAAGTTAGAACCTTATAGGTTAATCTTCTGTTTGGTTGATGTAGGGTTAAGGGGTTAAGTATGTGTAGGATGTGAGTTAGTGATGTACGTTTGATTGTTGTTTGTGTTTCCTAGCCAGTACTCCGAATGGACAATTAGGAATAACTAGCCTACTATTCCTAGGAGTTCTGAAATAGCGGCTACTATGGTGAAGTCTCTGCTAAGTATTGTACCATCATGTTCTCTAGGATATGATGATCTAAGACTTATGTTTGCTGAATGATTTAACTTAAAATTACTTAGAACAACAATGCTGAGAAATTTTCAAATTTTAAAGCCAATGTAGTTGCAAATGCATTAGGCTGAGAAATTTGACAAATTTACAGAAATTGGACTTGAGTATTTAAATAAGAAGATTAATAATTGATAAGTGCCTAGCATTTACCATTTTAACCTAGTTATTCATATTTATTAGTCTTTCTTGCCAAGCTTAATTGAGAGAAGTGATGCTTTTATGTTTATTTTCAGGTTTGGTGAAGAATTAAGAAAACATGCTTAAAACAAACAAAATTGAACTTATAAGGAAACAAGGGCCAAGGCTGAAGATGAGGATCAAGTCAAACTTCAAAATATGCTAAGAAGATGGGAGAGAAGTGTTCTAGAGAAGCCCAGGAGAAACTCCAAAGAATAGAGTTCGAAAGAAGAAGAAATACCGAAGGATTCTGCAGAAAACAGTACCGATCGATCGGCATATTGTGCCGATCGATCTGCGCCTGATCGATTGCCAGCCTCTGCCGATCGATCTCGATCGACTGTCCCGGTTTGGAAAGAAGTCTATTTCGGCTCCGATGCTCGCGCGATTCTCACGCGATTTTGAGGGGTTCTCTTAGGGTTAATTAGGGTTGTAATAAGAAGATATAAAAGGATAATTTTGGGAAGAGAATGGGGGGAAATTTTGACACGAATTAGGGGTAACGTTTTAGGGTTTTGTTTTCTAGTTTTGTTGGTTTTCATTTTGATTCATTGGATTGGTTTGGGGATTGAAGCTTGGATGAACTTCATGGAGTTAATCAATGACGAATTGATTCTC
>JAUPMG010037078.1:0-14417 GCA_031762675.1 Pachysandra terminalis | reverse complement strand
TTATCTCTCCACTTAGGGTTTGATTTGAACTCATATGAGATTAATTTGTTGGTCTAGGGTTAGGGTTCCACAATTTAGTCATTTTAAATGGGCTACCCCTTAGAGAGGGGGGGTGTAATGCATTCAAACCTTCTCCAAGCTTCCAAAATGCTAAAACACGACTAATTTACAAATCAAAATAGGAATACTCAACTTAGGGTTTTCGCCGGAGTAACACCGGAGAGATGCCGGAGTTGATGTGCAAGCTTCTTGGCTTTCCACATTGAGCTCCATAGCTCCAAGAAGAGAAAAGGAGAAGGTTTGAGAAAATGAGTGAAAAGAACCTAAGTGTTCTATTTATATTTTGGACGGGTCGGATTGTGAATAGTTTCAGCAGCGGGGGCGAATCGGGGTTTTGGCTCATATATTTTCCGATTGGCTACGTATATGGGCTCTATTAAAGGGCTTTGTCAATCAGAATGATGCGGATGTTTTAAGTCATTATCATAATTTATTGATTCTATTAATAATTAATTTCGTATTTAAATATTTAATTTCAACTCCATGAACTGGTTGATGCCTCAACTTGCTCAATTTCCTTAAGTTGGTCTAGTACCCTGAGGTCAGGGTCTTATTGGTCATTAACCTAGGTTACGGGTGAGGTCAAACCTACGTATTTAAGTTAATTAGGTTTCTAATCTTAATTAGTCTCGGGTCTGGGATCGGGTCGTTACATAATGAGATTAGGAGATAGAGTCCTAGGTGGAGTTGAGTTGAGTCTTCTATAAGTAGTAGACTCCTCCATGTCCATAAGTTACAATTCTTGTTTTTGGGAGTAGAGCCCTAGAGAACTCTCTACCCTCTTCATCTATTCTTCCTACAGAGATCTAGATTTGCTATTGGGGTTCCATACAAAGCCTTAGGTCGATTGAGTGTGGGTTGACTGTATGTGGTTCTAGAAATCACATATTCCGACGTGTGACGTTATCCAGTTCGATAGAGATTTTCCGAGGCAGATTCAGGTTCGTGTACATCTAGGTACGTGATTCGGATCGTTTACAACCTTCATTAGTATTAGAGCTACTGTGATACGTCTTCGTTTGACTGAGGTATGTCGAGACACCTCGTCTAATCTGCAATCGAGTTGCTGATTTTTTGCAAAAACTCGCGTGTGCACACCACTGGGCTACTACGCTTGCGCGTGCGCCTGGGCTGATGCACCTGCGCACGCCCCTGGGATGCTGGGCCTACACGCTAGGCTACTTACGCACTGGGTTGCGTGCTAGGGCTGCATGCTGTACTGCCCACGCACTGGGCCTGTGGCTGGTGCGCGAGCGCCTTGTGCCCCGGGCTGCCTCCAACGCCTACTTCGCTAGGACGTGTGCTAAGCCGCCGCGCGCTGGGCCTATGCCTGCTGAGATGGGCCGCTCCTGGGCCTGCTACGCTAGCTGCGCAGGGCTGCTAGCACGGGCCTGCTGCGCTAGGCCGCTCACAGGCCTTCTGTGCTGAGCCACTTGTGGGCCTGCTTCGCTAGTCGCCCGCTTGCTTGTTGCGTTTTTGCTGAGCGCTGGGCTGTCCCGCGCCCTTCAAGGTATGCACACTGGGCTGCCACGCGCACCCAATGGGCTGCTGCGCGACGAGTACCCTTGGGCTGCTGGGCTCATCGTTACGAGCGTCCCTGGGCTGTTGCGCCTGCGTGCGCATTCTTGCTGATTAGCTTCTTCGCGCGCCCAGATCAGACCTTGAAATTCATGTTTATTTTGAATTTTAATTTTAGAGTTTTGTATCATGATTTAGAGATTATTTTATTTGCATGATTATATGAGGTTAACATGTGAATAATATCATGATTAACAATTTATTTTATTTATATGATTATATGAGGTTAACATGTGAATAATATCATGATTAACAATTTATTTTATTTATATGATTGTATGAGGTGAACATGTAAATAATATCATGTGTAGAGTTAATTTTATTTGCATGATTATATGAGGTTAATATGTAAATAATAACATGATTTAATTTATTTTATTTGGATGATTATATAAGGTTAACATGTGAATAATATCATGATTTAGAGATAATTTTATTTGCATGATTATATGAGGTTAACATGTGAATAATATCATGATTTAGAGTTTATATTATTTGCATGATTATATGAGGTTAACATGTGAATAATTTCATGATTTAGAGTTTATTTTATTTGCATGATTATATTAGGTTAACATGTGAATAATATCCTAGTTGAAATTATGTTATTTCCTAGAAGGATTTTGCACATTATGGATTAAAAGTAATATTAAAATTTTATTGTATTGGTAATGATTATACATTACGACCTACGGTCTAGTGTATTTTTGACCTGATAAATAAAAGATTAATTTTATTGTTTAGTCCTAGATAGTGATACAAGATCAACAATGTGTGTGTACATAAGATGCTAGAGATATGTGCACTTTAATTGTAGTGATATGGCCACTTAGAGTATAGTAACTGACCTAAACAAGGGTGAGAAATTGGATTGTAAGAACTATGACATATGGCATAGGAATATCTAATATCTCATTGATGAGTCCGTGGCCCTAAAGACTTTATCACATAGCCTATTTTATCCTAAGGAGGGAACCACTGCCTAGCATCGTAAAGATATAGATGCCTATCAGGTTTGGGCCAAGATTGATAGTTGTGCACGCTTTACTATGTTGTATAGTATGCACAATGATCTTATTGGCGAATTCAAGGCCTATACGACTGCACTTAAGATATGGAACGCACTGAAACTCGCGTTCGCTGATATCTCGGTTTTTAGATTACATGCATTGACGATGAGATTTGAGACCTATAAGATGACTCCCAGAGCGAGCGTGGTTGAGCATCTTAGGAAGATGTCTATAATACGAGATCTGAATGCCGTAGGGAATTGCTTGACAGATGAGCTACAGATTATCGCTGTTATGCGATCCATACCTGACTTGTAGGAGCACGTGAGGCTCGTCATGATGCACAATGTGAACATTAAAACGTTTAACGATTTTTCGCATCATCTTAAGCTTGAGGAAGAGCGTCAGACCACAAGGTTTAATAGTACTGCGCTCTTAGCCGAACCGGCGAAGCATAAGACAACCAGGTTTTAGCGCAAGCACAAGGGTAAGGCACCCCAATAGGGGGAAACAGCTGAGAAAGCGCCTAAGGCAAACAAAGATACCAAGTGCCCTAAAGAGGGAAGCGTAGAGGAAAGAGACATGTCCAAAGTAATCTGTTATAGCCAATGGAGATACTTAGACTAGTTTTTTCTATTATTTCAGTAGAGATTGCGTCTCCATTTCTTTAGAGTTAGTTTTATACGGTAAGAGATTTATTTCTGATGGTCTATTTAAACTTGATATTGATAATTCTAGTGATGCGAATTTGGTTTCTAATTTGACTTCCCATGATGATGATGTTGTTATTTTTGATTCATTGAGATGGCATGCTAGACTAGGTCACATAGGGATAGAAAGGACGAACCAATTGGCTAAAGTAGGTTTACAAGGATCACTTGCCAAGGTTCAGTTACCAGTTTGTGAGCATTGTTTGGCTGGTAAGTCATGTAGGAAACCATTTAATAAGGCAGTGAGAGCAAACATTCCTTTAGAGTTAGTCCATTCTGACATATGTGGATGAATCAATGTTAGGACTCGCTACGAAGAGTCCTATTTCATCACGTTCATCGATGATTACACGCGATACAGTTATGTGTACTTGATTTTCCACAAGTCGGAAGTATTAGATTGATTTAGACGCTTTGTGGCAGAAGTCGAGAACCAATTGGATCGACACATGAAGTGTCTCTGTACCGATAGAGGACGCGAGTATTTATCTGATATGTTTTTAGAGTTATGTGAAGAAAAGGGAATCCATAAGCAATTGACGATCCCAGGCACACCTCAGCAGAATAGTGTAGCAGAGAGAAGGAACCGTACTTTGTTAGACATGGTGAGGTCGATGATGGTGCATGCGTCCCTACCCAGTAGTTATTGGGGAAACGCACTTATAACTGTTGCTTACATATTAAACCGTGTCCCTACGAAGTAAGTTCCTAGCACACTATACCAGTTATGGATAGACAGCGCCTGAACTAACCCACATGAGGCCATGGGGATCTACAGATTATGTTCATGTGCCTTCCCACCAGAGAGGGAAGCTAGACAAGAAAGCCATTAAGTGCATCTTTGTGAGATACTCAAAGAACTCTAAAGGCTACGTCTTTATCTGTGAACAAACCGACGGGGGAGTAACACAGATTGAGTCACGTGGTGTGGATTTCATTGAGGATGATTTCCCAAGCAGGAAGAGATTAGAGATGAATCTGGAGCTCTTCTAGATGAATGAGCCAGATTTGTTGTGATCAGCGGAGATCACCCCATATCCAAACACCACGGAGAACATCGGTTCTCAAGAGGATCCTATGGATTCTACGAATGTTGTGGACAGTGGGAGTAGGTTACCGCCCAGTGGGAGTATCCCAGTGAACACGGATTCCAACAATCCCAGGCGTAGGAGTAGTCGTGGAAAGTTTCCTCGTCATTTCATGATTGGGGGTGAGTCGTTCATGACTGCCACGCTTGATGGTGATGAGCCTGGTTCATACCAAGAGGCGTTATCATCACCTGCTTTGCAGAGATAGATAACTTTAATACAAGATGAAATGACTTCCATGGAAAAGAACCAAGCCTGGGAACTTGTTGATCTCCCCCCTAGTCGCAAGACCATGGAATAAGTGGGTTCTAAAGGTCAAAGCACAAGGCAAATGAAAGTGTAGAGAGATACAAGACCTATCTCGTGGCGAAAGGTTATACCTAGAGAGAGGATATAGACTACGAGGAGACATTCTCACCAGTCGTGAGCTTTGCCTTCATTCGCCTCATTCTAGCTATTATCGCACACCTTGATTTGGAACTCTACCAGATGGATGTCAAAACTGTATTTCTCAATGGAGAGCTAGAGGAGAAGATCTATATGGATCAGCTTGAGGGTTTCGTGGTTGAGGGGCATGAGCGCAGAGTTTGCAGACTCAAATGCTCCTTATATGGCTTGAAACAGTCATATAGGCAATGGTATCTTTGATTCCCTCGAGCCAATATAGAGTTCGGCTTCACGATGTTTGAGGAAGACCACTATGTATGTGTTAGACGTCAATGTAAGAGTTTTCTTTTCTTGCCGCTATATGTTGATGACATTTTGATAGCAGGGAATGACAATGAGATGATTGTCGCCACTAAAAAGTGGCTTTCCTTCAGTTTTGAGATGAAGGATATGGGTGAGGCAGATTACGTGCTAGGTGTTAAGATTCATAGGAATCGCGCTAAGAGACTTCTTTGTTTGTCCCAGTAGACTTACATAAGGAAGGTACTTGAGCGCTTCAGAATGCACGATGATAAACTCATTGACACTCCTGTCGAGAAGGGTGCTTCAATGCATCTTGGTCTTTGTCCAAAGACAAAGAAAGAGAAGGAACAAATGGCTAGTGTTCCCTATGCTAGTGCTATAGGTAGTCTGATGTACGCTATATGATGTGTATTCGACCTGATATTAGTTTTGTGGTTAGCTTAGTTAGCCGTTACTAGAGTAACCCAGGGCATACTCATTAGAAGGCAGTGAAGCCGTACTCTTGGATACCTACGTGAGACTACATGCTTTGCTTCTAGCGAGTAGATTTGTAGCTATGAGGCTACTGTGATGCAGACTATGTAGGTGATCTAGACGATTGAAAGTTGATGTCAGGATACACATTCTTGCAAGGTGGCGGGGTCATCTCTTAGAGTAGCAAGAAGCAAGTCTACACCACATTGTCTACTATGAAGTCATAGTACATGGCTTGTTGTGCAGTCGTCCTTGAGGTCGTATGGTTAAGGTGATTCTTACAGGATCTTAGAGTCTTAAGAGCTGGCGTAAAGCCGATTACCATCTATAGTGATAGCATGGCATCATTGGCCTATGCCAAGGACCCCAAATACCATGGCAGGACAAAGCACATCACCATTTTTTATCATTACATCAAAGACAGAGTTGCACATGGAGACACGTCCCTTACACATATCCTTACTCAGCATATGGTACCTAATCCCATGACTAAACCTATAGCTAGACAAGCTTTTTAAGGTTCATGTCCGAGAGATGGGATTACATAGTTTTGTGATTTGTGTTACGTGGTACAGTCTTATTTTTATTTGTTATGTAAATATCTCATATTACTTTATATTTCATGCATGAGAATTTAATAGAGTTTATCTTCTTATGAGGCATGAGATTATGTATTATATGTACACATTACACACACATTATATCCATATTATGAGGATGTGAATACGATATATCACCAGGTTAGTGGTTGGCTTCTCACACAGCAACCAACCCTGGCGCATGCTTTGCGAGCAGGATGAGACATAAAGAGGATTTATACCATCGAGGGCATTTAGAGGACTCTATAGAGTTATATGTCGCCCTAGGAGAGCCAGGATGAGATTCCTTAGGAAATTGTATATTACCTGATTGGAGCCGGATATGAGACCTTAATCAAGGCGCTAGAGAGTTGTGACTTGGATTAAGGTGCTCAAGTTAGGTGCATAGATTGCGACTAGACTAAGATCCGTATGGTGTTGGAGGTTGACATACCCTTGGCTGGGCTTAGGGCTCCACCGTAGCATGTGTTGCGTACCACATGTGCTATCAGTGACGTTTTTCCTTTGATAGCAAGTGAATGGATCCCTATTTCCTTGCTGTGTGAGATCAGGATGATCCAGGAGTGGATCAACTTATACCCTTACTACTTTTGATCATGCCGTGAGGTTAGATCTAATGATCACTACTCTAGCTTACTTTTCTATAGTCATGCGCATACGGTCTAACGGGGGTTTTTCTGGGAAAGCAATTAGATCGAAGCTAAATGGCATGAGGTTTGGAGAAGATTATTTGGCATCACAGTTAAAGAGAGATGATTCATAGAGATATGTGCTCATGTTTTAAAATTATCATTTGACGTTTCACATCTTTTACCTATATGTATCTGATATATATGTAGTCTATATGAATTATTTTAAATGAGCATATTAATATGAATCTTGTGGTTGGGTATAGAGATCTGAGCTTATGCTCATGAGAGATTAGAAATACTCAATCTGATGTGGCTAAATGAGTCTGGGGCATAGGTGAGACTTTTTAGAGTGTATCTCCATTTCAGTTTTATGGAACTAGATATGGTGTCGTTCGCCCATTACTTTATGCTAGTCGGTCGCACGCTCAACGACTTGTATGATTAGCATCCATGATAGGAAGATAAGATGTGCGTGAGAGAGAAGCACACTTCGTGTCCACTATGGACAAGTAGGAGATGTTGGATTTTAGAGATGGGTCGACCCGGTTGGGCCGACCTGGGGTCCCCACTTATTGGGACGTTCATATCTTATTAGAAGTGTAGATGTGGATAACTCTCTCTTAATGAGATTAGGAGATAGAGTCCTAGGTGGAGTTGAGTTGAGTCTTCTATAAGTAGAAGAATCCTCATCCCTATCCACTAAGTCACTATTCACGTTTTTGGGATTCGAGCCCTAGAGAACTCTCTCCTCTCTTCGTCTCTTCTTCTTACAAAGATATGGATTTGCTATTGGGGTTCCATACAAAGCCCTTGGTCGATTGAGTGTGGATTCAGTGTGTGTGGTTCTAGTAATCACATATCTCGACATGGGACGTTATCCGGTTCGATAGAGATCTTCCATTGCAGATTCAAGTTCATTTGCATCGAGGTACATGATTCGGATGGTTTACAACCTTCACAAACGAACAGGGACTTTTTGCTTGAGTGGGAAATCAACAGTGGGTTAATGGGAGACAGCAGTTCTCTCTCATTTGAAAGAGAAAACTGAGGTTAACGCCTCGGTTTGTTGTTTCTTATAAGTGGAGACCATCATGCACAGATATTGCATGTATGTGAATATATCATACCCATATCAGGACTTTCTATAACAGAGGATCCGCACCCGTTCACACCAGGTGGAGATCTCTGTGATGATGGAGTGGTGGTTGATTAATATCAGCTATTTTTTTTTTCGGATCTCTAGTTAAATTAAAGTGGGTATATATTAAAACGTGGCCTTGTTTCTACGGATGCTACTATGTTATAAGGGACATTAATTATACGAATACAGACAACCTTTAAAATCATTTCCCTTTTCCTTCTTGTTTTATATTTAGGTAGAAGTAAAGACAATGAGTTGCTAGATTCCTTTTCCTTCAGCTCTGAATCTACTTTGCAAGCTTATGAGCTTCCACATTTAATTGAAACTGTATTGGTAGAAGAGGATGAAATGGGCACTTGATTAGTAGCTTTTGATACAAAGAAGATTCATGAATAGTCATCATTTATATATGTATATGAGAATCAAAGGCGGCAATTAGATCATTTGCTAGAGAAATTCAAGCTAAAAACTAGACATGCTTTTATTCCCAATTTCCTACAAAAGTTAGCAAATACTCTTAGGTGATATCAGATTTCATTGATTAGAACAAGAGGGTACATACATATCCAGTGCATATGACTTAGATACCTATAGGTAATCTATTTACACTTTTTACAAAATGTTGCTAGACTATGAGCTCTTGCTCATACATATCCAGTGCATATGACTTAGATACCTATAGGTATCTTATATTAACAAAATCTTATATTAACAAATTTAAACTTAGAAAGAACTCTGCATTCTATCACAGACGAGTTCCCTTGTAATCATTCCAAAATGTTTGTTGCATTATCTTTGTCCATCCCATCTGGATTGCCAGCTTCCATCCTTCTTCTGCTGCAGTACTTTCTATTTCTCCTGTTGAGTAGAAGTCTCCATATTCTCCTTTTAGTATTAAAACAAAAACAGCTATATGCACCAGCAGTAGATGATGTGACCTGTGCATCATCAAAGAAACAGAAGATACAGGGCTCATAGTCATTCAATGATTTTGGTTTTCCCATACCACCAAAGACATTATCCCCATTGGACCAATTATATAAAATTTCTAAGATAATTTTATTCAGACTGAAAATAATATGATTTCTCTGGCCATTTTTAAATTGTTGCAGCTGCAACTAATAGCTTTGTTAGAAATGAGGAGTCCATTCGATTTCCAGAAATCCATTGGCGAATAGTCTCAGTCAGTGCATATAGTTTCCGCTTTTAAACACCAAGGAAGGACAAACCAGATTTTCTAGATGATAAGGCAATGGAGGAGAATATCGTCATCCGTTTCCTTCTTCAAATTGCAGATTTTGCAACTTGAACAAGGGAACAGATGAGTTTTTCATTTAATCTCCACATAGTAGGTAAGCAATCAGCAAACCAATTCCATCCAAAGATCAGATGGGAATGAGATGCTGACCAAAACATGCGCATTTCTCTTTGATGATAGTTATCCCCAGGTCCATATATCTTCTTTCTATATGCTGCTTTCACTGTAACATCTCCAGATGTTGATTCTGTCCATCTAATAATATCTTTCTCTTCATGGTGAATCTTTATTCTTTCAATTCTATAAGCCCAGCAGCCTCCAAAAATTTCCTGGAGAGTATTGGTATTCCATTTAGTACCATTGTCTATCATTAGTTCTCTTACTTTAGATACTTTCAACACCTTGTAAGGTCCAAGACCTAAATAAGGAGACTTACTAGATGATAGCCAGGGATCTGTCCAGATCTTTACTGATGAGTTTTTCCCAACTTGCTGTATAATCTTATCCTTCATCAAGTCTCTACCCCAAAGAAGGCTCTGCCAGGCCAAGGTCGATGCATGCTTGGCTTTAACTTTCCCAATAACATTCTTGTCAACATATTTTTTGACAATAGTTTTTGCCCACAGTTGATCACAGTTGATCAGTCACTTTAATAAATCTCCAGAATTGTTTCGCCAGTAAAGCTTGATTCATATCCTCGGTTTTCCTGAATCCTAATCCTCCACAAGCTTTACGCAAACAGAACTTATCCCGTGCTTTCAAATAGATTGGATTTCTATCTTCATTATGTTTCCATCAGAAGTCCCTTTGTATTCTATCAACCTCCTTGCACCAAGTTTTAGGCATAGGAAAGCAAGACATTTAGAAAATAGGTATGGATTGGAGAGTTGATTTTATAAGAGTAGCCCACCCTGCTTGAGAAAGAGACTTGCACATCCATCCTTTGACTCTAGATTGCATCCGATTAATAATATCAGAGAAGCTGGATCTTTTGCTCTTCATCAAGTAGTCAGAAGCACCAAGATATTTATCATTTAATCCCACCTTTCCAATATGCAGCATTCTCTGGATCATTTTTTTATGCCGATGATGGATATTCTTGGTAACAATATTCTTGATTTCTGAAAATTAATTTATTGTCCAGAAATGACAGCAAACTTATGAAGGATTGCTTTGAGTTCAAGAACCACATTAGCTTTGCATGTAACTAGACAATCGTCAGCAAAGAGAAGATGGGATATATCTGGACAACCTCTAGCCACAAGAATCCCATGAATGCCATTTTCACTTTGAGCTTGAATCAGCATTCTGGATAAAGATTTCAAACCTAAAATGAAAAGATAAGGGGATAAAGGATCCCCTGTCTGAGTCCTCTAGTTGGTCTAGACAAGCGAAAAGAAGGTTCATTGAGCATCAGTGAGTAAGACACTGATGAAATACTGTTAGTTATTTTGGCATTAATGGCAATGAAATTCAAGTGCAATGCAAATTCATAATTCAAGTTGATTCTAGAAGATTCTGGAGACATCACACAAATGGTCAATTGTGTAATATTGAGAGACTTCTAAGTTTAGTTGAGACTTCTAATTAAAAGTGGAGACTTCTAATTAAAGTTGGACTCTTTCTCAACTTAATTAGATTTGGTTAAGTTTTCTATATTCACAAGATTTCAATTGATTGAGAAGATTAAGCTGTGACTTGATTTAGTCTGTTTTAGAAGGTGATTTTGTCTTTGATTTCAGAATCAAATCTTACAGATCAGAATTGGATCTCACATGTCAGAATCAGATCTCTCAGTTCAGTAGTTGTTGCTCAACAATTGTTACAATATCCCAAGTTTAATACTCATCCGAGATTTGAAGCAGATCTTCTCTGTGCTCTATATAAAGATCTGAACAGATGCGTGTTCTGCAACTTCTCAGAGTTCAAGTTCATTATTCTTGAGTTGTTCAAGGTTTCAATTCTTTGGGAGAAGAACTTTAAGTCTAAGACAGTCTGCAGAATGAAGGGAGTTCATCTATGCAGACATTGAAGACGACTGGTGCTCGCTGAACATATCCAAGAAGATGATTCAACACGGCGGCAATAGAAATTAAGAGGGAGTCTTTATTTTGTGCAAGTCCGATTAGTGATTGTAATCTTGATATCATGGTGGATTGTTCAATTAATCTAATAATTAACAATCATTGAATTAATTGTTAAAACCAGATCTAACGATTGGTATCAGAGCGGGTCACTAACAAGTTTGGTGGAATTTTGGAACAAGATCAGTGTTTGCAGGCAATGGATTTTCTAAGGGAAGGATAATCTATTTCACACCCTCCACTGTTGGATGGAACGAACTATTCATATTGGAAAGCTAAAATGAGAGCCTTCATCGAAGCAATTGATGAAAAAGCATTGCATGCAGTACTGACTGGCTGGACTCATCCTACCACAACTGACACTGAGGAGAATATCATTCCCAAATTTGAGGAGACTTGATCGACTGATGAAGATCGTTCGGCTAATAGCAATTCAAAAGCCTTGAATGTCATTTTCAATGGTGTTGATACAAATCAATTCAAGCTTATCTCTACATGTGAATCAACCAAAGATGCATGGAACACTCTGCAGACTGGTCCTGAAGGAACCACAACTGTAAAACTCTCAAAGCTCCAGATGTTGGCTTCCAAGTTCGAAGATTTGAGGATGCATAAGAATGAAAAAATTGCTGACTTTAATTCTAAGCTATGTGACATAGCTAATGAAGCTTTTGCTCTTGGATAAAAATATTCTGAGACAAAACTTGTAAGAAAAACTTTAAGGTCACTACCTGAAAGGTTTTCATACAAAGTCATTGCCATTGAAGAAGCCCTTGATGTAAACGTTATGAGATTGGATGAATTGATGGGCTCGTTGCCAACCTTCGAGATGAATCGAAGCAAAATAAAAAGGAGAAAAGCATTGCTCTTCAAACTGAAGTTCAGAACCCCATGGAAGAAGAAGAGCCTGACGACAAGGAAGGTATGACTGAATCTCTTGCTTTATTGACTAAAAATTTTAACAAAATTCTGAAGAAGATTAATAGGAGAAATAAACCTTCAAATTCTGGAAGATTCAACAACTTTTAGAAAAATAAAGCTACTGACAATTCTTTTGAGGCTAAGAAAAAGGCAACGGAATACAATGTCAAGAGTGTGAAGGTTTTGGTCACATTCAATCTGAATGTGCCAATACACTCAAGAAAATGGGTAAATCTCTAAACATCACTTGGAGTGATGAGAAGTTAGATGGCAGTCAGGAAGATGATGAAGAGCATGTGAGCAACCATATTGCTTTCATCACAAGCCAGGAGGTGAGACAGGGTTCTGTCAATACTGTTGAACAATATGTTGCAACAAATTCTGCAACAACTCTGGCAGACTATGAGGAGTCCAAATCAGTCAACACTGATTATGAATCTGAGGACTCTAGTGACAATGAAGATCTGAGTACTGATGCAATCCAAAAGGCGTACAGGGGATGTACAGCAAGTGGATCAAGGTCTGCAAATTGAATTAGTCATTGGAAGATCATGTTGTTGAACTTACAAGAGAAAAAGGAAGTAATGAAGAGGGCTGTAATAAACTATGAATTCCTTGCTGATGAAAAGGAAAGAAAATTCATAGAGACCAAGACTGAGCTGAAAAATACCCAGAAGACCATAAAGATGTTGAATTTTGGCACAGCCAAGTTGGATCACATTCTTTCATTGGGAAGGACAAGTGGTGATCATCATGGTCTAGGTTATACCGATAAAAGCTCAACTTTAAGGACAGTGTTTATAAAAGAATCATCAGCACTTGAACCTCTCCACTACTCTGGTAAGAAATCTGTCCACTCACTCTCTAAATGTATGTCAAAAGGGTTTGTTCTTATTTGTCATTACTGTTATTTTTGTGGACATATTCGACCTAGATGCTTTAAATTTCTTAAAGCATTAAAGAAGGGCATGTTTGTCAAGCAACCAAGAATGAAACCTAAACTAAAGACTAATTTTCCAAAGAAAATCTGGATAAGAAAATTTGAACTTAGGTGCTATGTTGCTTATACTTAAAAGCTTGTACTACTGATTCTTGGTATTTTGATAGTGGTTGTTCCAAGTATATGTCAGGTGAAAAAGACATTCTAAAGAATTACAGAAGCTGTTCGGTTGGTCATGTAACTTTTGGTGATGGTGTCAAAGGACGTGTTCTTGGCAAATGAACACTTGATGTAGATGGGTTCCCAAAGCTGAAAAATGTACTTCATGTGGTAGGATTAAAAACAAATCTGATCAGCATTAGTCAACTCTGTGATCAAGATCTGTTTCTGAGATTCACCAAGGACAAGTGTCAAGTATTTGACAATGCTGAAAATTGTGTTTTGGAAGGATCTAGATGATCTGATAATTGATATATGTTGTTTCTGATAATTGATATATGTTGTTACACACACACACTTGTCACAAAGCTTCTTTTGATGAAATAGAAATATGGCATCAAAAACTTGGTCATTTAAATTATAAAAATCTGAAAAAAAAAATTGTGAATATAGGTGTTGTTCGTGGAGTTCCCAACCTTGGAAAGAAGCAACTAGGAATCTGTAGAGCCTGTCAGCTCGGCAAGAAAGTGAAAACAACTCACAAGGTGTTGCAATAGATTACTACAATAAAGGTACTTGAGTTGCTTCATATGGACCTCATGGGTCCAATACAAGTTGAAAGTACAACTGGTAAGAGGTATGTTTTTGTGTGTGTGGATGATCTTTCAAGATTTACTTGGGTTGATTTGATCAGAGTAAAATCAGACGCTTTTGAAGTCTTTAAAAATTTGTGTATTAAACTGAAAAATGAAAAATGTTGCAACATTGGTAAAATAGTAAGGATTGGGAGTGAACATGGCAAAGAATTTGAAAATGTTGTTTTTACCAATTTTTGCAATGAGCATGGCATAGCTCATAAATTTTCTGCACCACAACAGAGTGGTGTTGTTGAGAGAAAGAATAGAAATTTTCAGGAGATGGCTCGAGTCATGCTGAATTCTAAAAGGCTGTCCTTAAGGCTTTGGGCAGAATCCATTAACACTGCTTGTTACAGGGTTAACCGAGTCTATCTGAGATCAGGTATGTCTAAAACACCATATGAAATCTGGAAAGGTAAGAAACCTAACCTGAGT
>JAUPMG010037057.1:2328-14418 GCA_031762675.1 Pachysandra terminalis | reverse complement strand
GAACATGATATGATGAGAATATAACATTAAAGAGTTCGGATATAGAAAGTGGATTGTAAGATGAGGTTAGGAAGGTTAGTGATGATAGTGTACTGAATTGAATTGTGTGAGCAGCATCCACTGGTCTGTCTTGTGATTGATTCTAATATCTAATTTGTTTACGATGTTTGAGTGGTACTGGGAGTATCCACTAGTTGTGTGTATGATTGATAGTGATATATGAATCGTAAATGGTTTGTGAGTGGTGCTGGGAGTATCCACTGGAAGTCAATGTAATTGACTATGTGTTTGGTTATGAATGGTTTGTGAGTGGTGCTTGGAGTATCCACTAGAAGTCAATGTAATTGACTATGTGTACTGGTGTATTCTTCTGTGTGGCGCAAGTCCCTTAAGAATAAGTGTACTGGAGTATTCTTCCGTGTAGTGAAAGTCCCTTAAATAATAAGTATACTGGTATATTCTTCCGTGTGGTAAAAATATATTAAAAACTTATTAAATCTATAAATATACATCATATTCCATCTATCTAACATATTTTCATACCTTTTGGAAAGTTTCACATTCATGGGATAACTTTCCAAATTCTCGGTATGCCCCACTTTACCAAAGGTATGCCGAAGGGTTTCGGCAAACCCTTTGGTATACCAAAGCAAGTTCGGTAGACCAACCTGAGAACCACAAAATCTCCACACAAAGACTTCGGCACACCCTTTGTCAAGGGTCTTAAGAAGAAGGAACACACCCTTCGAGCTTCATATAACCTTCGAGGGCTCACCAATGTTGAGATAACCCCTCGAACTGACCTACTTTGAGGGCCCACCTATGTTGGGATAGCCCCTCAAAGTAACATCCTTCGAAGGCCCACCTGTGTTGGGATAGTCCCTCGCACTGACATTATTCAAGGGCCCACCTGTGTGGGCATAACCCCTTGAAGTAACAACCAACGAAGGCCCACCTATGTTGGGATAGTCCCTCAACTGACATTATTCAGGGGCCCATCTATGTTGGGATAACCCCTCGAGCTGACATGTTTTGAGGATTTACCTATGCTGATATAGTACCCCAAATATTATTCAATCAAAGGTCCACCTTTGAACGATAAACCCTTATTTCATAAACTCATTATGTGAGAACACTTTTTAGGATTGGTTATCCTTCAACCTTTTTTATATGAGATCAAGGGAAGACTTACAAAGTATGACATTATTACTTCATAGGAAGTAATTTAAGGCTAGCCACCTCGAGAGGACCAATTCATCACTTAAGGCTAGCCACCTTGAGAAGGCCAATTCATCAATTTAAGGCTAGTCACTTCAATGAAGCTAAAATCTCATTATGGGCAATATAATGTTCACCACCTCGAATCACGAGGCAATCAACATAATGATATCATTTTATCATTTCAAACTTTCTTTCGAAATAATCATCTTACCATCTCAAAATTCTCTTTCGAGATATCCATTTAGGCATCCCAAATTGATATATTCGAGATGATCGCTTTGACATCTCGAAAACATGATGCTATGGATTGCATGCTTTTATTGGAGCACTCCTTGAAATCCAATCATCCCTCGAGGTTCCTAAACTCGAGGTTCTTTTAATAAAACATAGGAGGAAATAAAACAAGATTTCAAGAATGGTGGGCCAGAGGGAAAATTCCTATCTAGACCCCTAGGGTCCTGTCATACTAAAGGACTAAATTATCACAGAAAGCATAACGCATAATAAGTGTCTTTTCTAAGCTATATAACTTCTACATGCTTGATTCAATGTTTTATATACATTTATTAAATGTTTTGTATACCTCATCAGGCGCTTTGAATTTTCAAATCAAAACATTTGTATACAGAAATAAGACATGTTGAGTGTATTGATAAGACACTTTAAACGGTTAAGTAATTAGATTTGAGATAATATTTGCTATAAAAGAACCAATCATACATTGAAAGAGGACTTTAGGGAAACATCTCTGAGATCTTCTGATTTTGAGATTCTCTGAGAAATCTTCTTTCAAAAGTTGATCTGTGGTGTGTGTCTTTCTGAGCATTTCTAATTGATCTATAATCTTTCTTTCTTGTTTTCATCACTCTCCACATTTAAAAAGGAAACACTGCATTGGAATGGCTAATCTTTGGTTTAAGCCAGTGTAGATCAAGTATTTGAACCCCTGTTGCTCAAGCATCTTGCTGTGATTCTTGATTAATTGACATTTGATTGTTAAATTAATCATTTACCGGTTTGAGCATCACCATTTTTTATGACTTTTCTGGGAACTTATTTTTTCCCCTTTCATTTGTTTTGAATCTTAGATTAGATCAGATCAGTTTCATTTGTCATGCAGCCAATTCTCCCTACTAGTGTTGGAAACAATCATGACCCTCCCTGATCAAAGGTGGATCTTACTCTGCTAACCACCACTATCATTACTCCGGTTGTTCCATCTTCTTCAAGTGCGTCTCCATCTATTCCTGAGAATACCATCATGACCTTACTAGAGAATATGCAAGCATCACCAATTGATATCCTTTCTGACTCATCAGTCCAAAGCCTCTTCACAGGTTGGTCAAATTCGTCCATCACTAATTACTACTACAAGTATATTGAGGAAGAATTCAGTTAGACCTATTTTTGAGTATATCCCAATTGTCATGCCTTCACCCGCAACTTTATTAGCACCTTCACCATCACAAACAATTATTCTTCCATCATCTTCTTCACCATCCCATATTCCTTATTTTGCTACTATAGCAGATGTTGAGACCTTATTAAGAAAATCATCACCTTCGAAATGATGACTAGATCAACAATGATTATCGCCCCATTAACCTTTGTCTTTGTTAAGAAAATTGTATCCCAAGGACTATGTGATTCTTATATATCAAAAAAATACTAGTCACACTGGGAATGGGAAAGAACATATCAATCACTTCATTGAAACTCTGGGGACTCATACCAAAAATTATAATCTCATACTTAGAGAGTTTTCGAGATCTTTTTCAAATAAAGCCTACACTTGGTATAATAATCTCGAACCACGTTCTATTCATTCCAGGGAGGAGTTGGCAATTCTTTTCCACATGAAATTCTTCATAATGAGGAAGGTTACACCATTGTCGACTTGAGAAAAGAACATCAAGGTCCTTCTGAAGGACTTTTTGATTATGTACGAAAGATTTTCAGAGCTGGTGATTTCTCGCACTGAGACAGTTGCTGAAGAAAAGTTCGTTCAGCTCTGCATCAATGGGATTGTCCCCAAATACAGAATCCATCTGAAAAACTAGGGTTTATCGAGCTTCACTCGATTATATGAAGCAGCTCGAAGGACAATTGTTTCGTTGTCGAGTCCTAATAAGAAACCTTAGAGAAATCGAAATGTGAGTGCCTTAGTCAAAGAAATTCCTTTGAAGAAGTCAAAAAAAGGAAAGAAAAATGAAGACACTCGAGATCCTCCTCTGGAGCAAGACTGCACCCCAACCTAATTAGACGTATGTTGGACAATTGGTGAAAGATAATCTGGTCACTCGCCTCATCCTCGAAGGGTGCCTTCTGCCAAGGATAGGAGCCATCCAAAGTTCTACAAATATCACCAATAAATTGGACACACAAACTTTGACTACTATTATTTGAGGAGACTCTACCACCTTTGAGCAAAGATTGGGGAGATCAAATTGCAACCCAAAAAGGTACATACTGATCCTTTACTTAACCACAAAGGTAACGAAGCTGTTAATGTTATTATTTCCAAAATAGTAAAAGACATTGAGCATATGCTCAGAGGCTTTCGCTGTAGGAAGCCAAAGAAGAATATGATACTGTTATGGCAGGAGATGGGTTGATCACCTTCGGAAAGGAGGACATGATGGTTCCTTACGAGAACCATGGCCGAGCTCTGTATTTAAATGTTGTGGTACAGGGAGTTGACATTCGAAGGTCATTGGTTGATGCTGGGTCATCATTGAATACCATCCCTGTGGGTATCCTGAAAACTATTGATGTCTAATCTGATAGAGTGGTTCCCTATGCAATGAGAATCTATGGCTTTCATGCTCGAAGTCAGTTCCCTTACAAGCATCTTACGCTTTTTCATGCGTTGCACAGTAGCTTGACTTATCACATCCTTCTTGGGAGACCCTAGATCCATAGGTGCAGACTGGTTCCCTCATCTTTCCTTTTTTCCAGCACTTTCTTCCTTCTTTCTCTTTCTTTTCTTCTTATTTTTTTTGTACTTCCTAAGCCCAGATCTTCTAGTAGCCTCCTTTCTCTTTCTTTTATTCTTTTTCTCTCTTCACCAAAACCCGATCACATGCACCTTTCTATTCTTTCTTTTCCTTGTTGTACACGCACCCATTATTTCTTCCTTAGATCCTCTCTTAACTTCCCTCTTCAATTCAAATTAGTTCCTAAACTTTCTCCTCAATCCATACGCACCTTCCTATCTAATCCTCTAAGTTTATTCCCTCTTGATTCTAATTCAAACTCCTAAATATGATAAGGAAACTAACTCCTTCTAGATAGAAACTCTCTCATCCTTTCTAACTAATTCAAATCCAATAGAATTACTAATCTACCCTTTTCTTCTAATTAATGTTTCACGCGACTAAGTTTAATCTTAGCCAAATATACTTTCCTTAATTATATCACATCCCCATACTTCCACTTAATTACTCATATTACCCAGATATCTTCTTAATTACAACATGACTCAATTCTGCACTATAACTATCATAACACATAACATCCTTGTGTTCATATATCCAATCAAAACAATACAATTTATATTATAAATTTATCCCAATTTATAATTTAATTATTATATTAATTTTCGGGTTAAGGTCACTACAAACATAGTCCTTAAAGGTCTATAACATAAAGAATTAAAGGGGGAGGGTACCTAGTCCTTAAATGTGTGTAACCTAATCCTAAAATGTGTGTACCATAAGGCATTAAAGGGTGTGAACCAGTACTTAAATGTGTGTAACCTACTCCTACAATGTGTTATCTAGTGCTTAAAGGTGTGCAACCTAAGGCATTAAAGGGGGAGGGTACCTAGTCCTAAAATGTGTGTAACTTAGTCCTAAAACGTGTGTGACCTAATCCTTGAATTAGAGTAACCTAATCCTTAAATATGTGTAACCTAGTTCTAAACTGTGTGTAATCTAGTTCTTAAATGTGAGTAACCTAGTCCTTAAATGTGTGTAACATAGCTCTAAAATGTGTGTAACCTAGTCCTTAAATGTGTGTAACCTAGTTCGAAAATGTGTGTAATCAAGTCCTAAAGTGTGTGTAACCTAGTCCTAATATGTGTGTAACCTAATCCTTAAATGTGTGTAACCTAGTCCTAAAATGTGTATAACCTAGTCCTTAAATATTTATAATCTAGTCCTAAAATGTGTGTAACTGTCACATCCCAAACCTTAGAGATCTCATTGGAATCCCTATAAGATTCGAAATATGAATCTCACTACATTCCACATGGGAGTGGTAGTCAATACATTACCAAACACATTGAATCCATTAAGATAATTACAGAATCTGGAAATACAAACAGTAAAACAGCGGAAATAAACTACTCCTAGTCTCATGTTCCAATAAAATCCTACTAACTACTGAGATCAAATAAAATCAATAAGTCCTACTACAAAATCTACAAAATTCAGCAAACAATATTCACATTAAAACTAGTGTCTTCATCATATGCTTGTCCTTCATCATGATCATTATATTCCTATTGTCCCTCATCTATTGGTCCTTAAATATGGTTGCTTGAAAGCGTAAGTTATACTTAGCTTGTAAGTAAACAAATTTAATCAGTATTTAAGATTGAAGTATGGACAATGCCACTCTTCATTGGTATTCCCATAGATAAAAATAGAATATTAATTTAAGCAATATGATATGATGTAATATGCAATGAAGTATGATACGTTGTGATGTACAATGGAATATGGTATGCTATTTCAATTATTAATGAATGCAATGCATGCTCATGCAATAAATACATAATCATCACATGCGATTCAAGCATAATCATATGAATGCAATATGCATGCCGTTTAGCATTCGTTTAGTGCATGTTCCACACCCGATCCAACCCTTGGCTAAACAACACGAAAACCATCCCCTAAATACATGGACTACATAGGGGTTATTCTACGTGTGCATAGCAGTTTTGAGTGCTTGCGACCAAATGGGAACAATCCCCATACCTTATTGTTTTCTCACAGGGACTAATTCCAGGGCTTCACTAATGTGAGTTGTTCCTTGTGAACCATAGATTAGCCAATGTACTAACAGAATTTTACTTGGACATCCGTCCAACAAAACAGGCATTTGCCTCGTAAGACAAGAATCAGAAACGGGTCTATTGGGATAGCTAGTCCCTCAACACATGCAAAAGTAGTTCATCCATGACATCCTCACCAACAATGTAATTTCCAGATTACAATTACTCTCATTATGTCACCAAAAGTAGTTCATCCATGACATCCTCACCAACACATGCAAACGTAGTTCATCCATGGGATCAAGTCAAGCCATTAGACCCAATCAACGTCATCATGCTCCATAGGCATATGTTGTACAAGTGTACTGTGCACATTAACTAAGAAATCAATTTTGTGTACATGAACAAAGAAAATTTAAGTTATAAACTATGATCATAATAAGTTTTGGAGTGATAAAATTATAAATCAAAATTTCATACCTTGGCAAATATAGCAAATTCTCCTCAATAGGTTCATTATGCAAAATATTCATCAAAGTTCATTCTAACACCACATACAGTCTCAATTAGGTCTTAGAAACATGATGGTAAAATTTCATAGCAATGGGAACACTTCAAAAATTCTGGTATATCGCTGACCCAGCCGCTAGTCTGCCCCCTGTGGTTATCAGCACACCTAGCGGTATACCGCTAACCTTTGGCACCTTGACCAGTGACACAAAAAATATTTCTTAGAGCATCGGCACCTTAGTGGTATGTCGCACCCCGCATCAGCAGCTCAAACCGAAACCAAAAAAATTCCTGTGGGTTTAGCACATCTAGCGATATACCGCTAGGCTGCCGCTGCAACCCAGAAAGCCTGTCAGCACACCTAGCGGTATACCGCTAGTCTGTCGACTCTCGGGAAAGAGCCCAAAAAATATGAAAAAACATAATTGAGTTCTTTTTAAGAAATATTTTATCAAAAGACCATTCTTGGATTTGAATTCCGAATAAAACCTATAGATTTAAATTATAATTAGCATACCTTGATCATGGCATGGTACTCAAACGCAGAATATTATACTTTTCATTATGTTTTGATTAAGGAGTAGAAGAAATAAAATTTACAGATATGTTATGTCATACTCATGGAATATGACATATATACTTAGGTCATATCGAAAATAAGGTTTTATATGAATACTTACCTCGAATTCTTAATGGTGTTAAGTAGAACACATTCTTCTTCCTCTTAAAGATTTGAATCTTCTACAACTCTTCAAACTCCAACCTTTGAACTTTTCTTCGGTTGTTGTACTCCTTTTCTCTCTTTTCTCTTCTCTTGGAATAGGTTCCATACGTCCAAAGCTAAATCTTTTATAGATCTTCTACCGAGTTTAACTTAGTCTAGGAGTTGTTATCTATTTAGGATATAGTTTTAAATCTCAGCCCTTAGATTATATTAGATAAATTCTAACCCTTAGATTTAGATTCCTAGTTACAGTTAAACTAATCATTGGACTTTCTTTAAATACTAAATCCTATCTTAACTAGAATTAGTATTAGTCCTATGAATTTTCAGCCGTTCGATTAGATTAGAATTTCCTACGAAATCTTAGTCACACATTACAACTTATGAGAGTTATGTTTGTGTGTGTGGCACTTAGTTTCCTACAATACAGCTGCAATAATACGAACTAATTCTTAGGGGTTATTATGTAATTAATTAATAAAATAGGGGTTAATTTAAAATTTTAGTAAGTTAGCTCATTAGTTTGACTTTGACTTATTTGATTGGTGGGTTGTACTATAGGAAACTAAATGCAACTAAATGCAACACACACAATTATAAGTCTCATAAATTATAATAAAGGGCTAAGATCTCGTAGGAACTTTTAATCTACTTTAATGACTGAGATTCAATAAAAGTTAGTACTAGTTCTAATTTAATTAGGATTCGTTAATTAAAAGAGGATTAATGACTAGTTCAACTAAAACTAGGACACTTAATCTAATAAGACACTATTCTAGACAAAGAACAACTCTTAGACTAAGTTAAATTCTATAGGAAATCTATATAAACATTAGAGTGGGACGTATAATCTAAAATTTCATACAAGAAGAGAGAGAAGAAGAAGAATTGCTGGAGCTTTACACCTTGGAGAAGGACTTGCAGAAATTCAGATGTGAAGAAAAAGAAGAAGATGTTCTATTCAACACCAATCTACAATCTGAGTTAAGTTTTCAAATAAAACCTTATTTTCAATATGAACTAGGTATATATGTCATATTCTTTGAGTATGACATAGAATATCTCCTTCTTCTACTCCTTGGTGAAAACATAATAAAATTATTAAAAATTTGGGTTTGAGTATCATGCAATGTGTCACACCTGGAAATCCGAGATATGGGATCCCGAGGATTTCAAGGTATTGACCTTCGGATCCAAATAATGGATGCGGCTATCAAACCAAATATAAAAACCAAGCCCATGGTTCCACCGAGCAAAACTAAACAAACCAACGAAAGTATGATAAATTTAAAACCTTAACAAGTATCATTACAAGATAACCAACAATATCAACATAATTACAACAGTACTGCCCACCTGAGGTCAAAGGTGAAAGTAAAAAATAGTTCATAAAACATAAGCATTACTCCAGAGTCCATCCAGTTAAGGTCCACTTCATTCGAGGTATTCACCTGTTTCATAATAGCGGTGAGCTTGGGAGCTTAATTGGAAAACTCCATAGAACAACAGTAGATACTTTCATAGACATATAACAAAACAGTTCATTCATGCAAGTTTTCACAGAACACATAAATAATTCACTCACAATATCCTTATCATGCGTATAAACTAATTCACACATCTTACTTATAATTATACAAGATTCCACAATATCATGATCAAAATCAAACTTAACATATATCAGAATCAATACCCATGACCCCGTCATGTTATAACCACATCCTCATGCACATGTTCTTATCCATGATGTTCAACCAATTGTCACACAACTAAACCACATTCAATTCCATAAGTAATAAAAGATATGCAAGGTGAATGGTGAGTGTGTATGATGTGTGTTGTGATGTATGATGTGTGTTATGATGTATGACGTGAATGCATTGTTTTGTATGATATGATGCATGTATGCAAGGGTCTTAGTCCAAGCCTAACGATGAATCCCGACCACATATCCTCATGACACTCTGTCCCAGGAATACAACACAACGACCATGTAACTATTAGTAATCATTTCTTTTAGGGAATACAACCCAAGGTAGAATGCGAACGTCTTTCCTTTCAGGGGATACAACCCAAAGCAGGAAATCTACCCTCTTTCCTTTCAAGGAATGGCACCTAGGTAGAAAATCTGCCATCTTTCCTTTCAGGGAATGGATACCCATGGAGCTATCACAGTTTACCATGTATGCAGTTGATGAGGAAGTAAAGAAGGCGTTTAGGTTTGAAAATAGACTAAGGCCTAGCATCAAAAGTAGACTTATCGTGCGAAAATTCACTGAATATCATAAGGTGGACAAAGATATGCAAGAGCTCTGTGGGATTCAAGACTTAAAGAAGGAGGGGAACAACACTAGAGCTGGAAATTTCTGAAGCTACAAGAATCAAGAGGATTATCAGAAAAGGCGAAGGATACAAAAACCAACGAACACTTAAGACTTTGGAACTGTACGCATGATGTGTTTTAACTGTGGAACGTCGATTTCTAAACAACCAACCACAAAATTCATCACAAGGACAGTAACAAATTATACCTAAACTTCATTACCAACAGAATCAGAAATTGGTACAGTAATAACCTCAACAAGGAAAAGGTTTACGCTTTAAAACAACAACAAAGCGAAGTAATGGAACGTATTGTTGAATCTCCCAATTCAACAAGAGTTTGAATTAATACAGGAACAAATTCAAGGAGAAGTATACAAAACTTTCGAATGAACGTGAGCGAATTTCAAGGATGAAATTCTCTTGAGGGTAGATTGTAATATTCCAAACTAATTCATAGTTATTATGTAATTAATTAGAAAATACGGGTTAATTTAAAATTTTAGTAAGGTAGCTCATTAGTTTGACTTTGACTTTTTATGATTGATGGGTTGTAGTATATGAAACTAAGTGCAACACACAATTATAACTCTCATAAGTTATAATGAAGGGCGAAGATCTTGATAAGTGTGTAATACTTGCACTTTTGGACTTATTACTAATGCTTTTTAATCTTAGAGATATATTTATGTGAATGAATTAATCTATTTATCTTGTTTTGTAGGGTTGGTGATGAAGAGGAGAATATGGGCCTAAATCAAGTCAATTAAAGCGTCAATTGGATCAAGTTTCAAGGTTCGTAAGAGGAGATGATCAAAGCCCAAAATCCAAAAGAACAAGTCAAATATCAGTCCAGAAAAGCCCAGAATTGCACGGTGCGAACGATCACAATGCGATTGAGCGCATGATATCCGTCAGAGACATCACAAAGCAGGTTTCCATATTTTGACCTTAACTCCCTCAATACAATTTCTCTTGAGGTCATGTCGATCCCGTTGGAAAGATAAAAATAATATCTAAAACTTCGTCTCTAATAGCCGCATTCCAATTCCAATGTTTTCTGGGTCAAAATCGAGTCACAAGGGGGCTATTCTGGGCAGTCCGAAAATAAAGCCGAGATTTGGAGTTTTCTTTGGGATAGTTCTTGCGGGATTAGAGTTCCAATCCTTTTGGGATTTCTTTATCTATATATATATATATATATTGGGACTTTTAATTTCGTTTGGGAGAGGAGATAAGCAGTAGATAATTAAGACTAATTTAGATTACGAATTAGTTTTTGGTTCGTGTTCTTCGCATTCTTGCTGTTTTTGGAGTTTTGGAGCTTCAGATGTCTATGAGCAGCTAAGTTCCTGTGAATTATTGATATAAACTCTACCCTTATTTTTTATGGTATAATCTCATGATTATTTAAGTTTATAATTTATGTGTTTGTAGTTACATGGTTAAGAGGATTATTTAGAATCGGATTTAACATTTATAATTGATTTTAATAGAACATACTAGTCAATCTTTTGTTAGGATTGAACCCAAAGTATTCCTATTTTCTGTGATTATAGGAATACTGATTACGCAACCGTGCTTATTGGCATGATGAGTAAGATGGGTTAGATAGGACATGCTTAAGGAAAACGGGTTGTACTACAAACTAGTGTAGGTAGACAGTCCATGCCAACCGAAGATGGGTTATGCCAACCCCTTATGATAATGCGATTCCTATTTGAGAGAGTTTGATAGTTTATGCCTAGAGAAGACAGGTTGTTTTGTAAACCGTAGTTCAGAGTAGTGTAGTGCATACAACTTGTGCCTATCGAAGATAGATTATGCTTACTCCTTAATATGAACCTTTTTGGGACATTGTGTGTGCTTGTAGCTACACAAGTCTGTTTTAGACAATAAATTAATTCCTAGATTTCATGAGATTACCATAATCAAAGGGTTAGAGGGATCATCAATACTTTACACTTTTTATCATATTAATTTAGTTCCTTTAATTTTGTTTTTAGAATTAATCAGAAAATTCCTTTCATTTATCTAATTAATTTATTTAAAAATAATCTGGTAATTTAACAATCTTTAAACCCATTCAGTCCTTGAGATTCGACACCCTCAAAATAGCCCTATCCTACAGGGATTCGTACTATTGCGAGTGATTAATTATTATTTGACTCACATCAATTTTTGCGACGTTACCGAGGATTGGTTTACGATTTAGATTGTTGATTTTGTTAGATTCGATCTATTTTAATTCATTAGATTTTATTTTATATTTTTTTTAAATTCTATTTTACAGATTTGGGTGTTGTCTGTT
>JAUPMG010037026.1:0-14421 GCA_031762675.1 Pachysandra terminalis | reverse complement strand
TTACAGATCCTATAAACTAGGAGAATTACAACTGAAAATATACAGCTAAGAGAGTTTAAACAATAACAAACAAGAATCAGTCATAATAGACTCCTAAGACCAAGGACAAATCAGATACTAATCTTCTATTAAGATGGAGGTGAAGGTTTTCTGGTGTTGCAGGTTCAGTTGGTTGGAGAAAGGTGGTGCTGGAATTGTTGTTTTGCAGAAAACAGAGGAGTGGTGCTTTCAAGCGATACAATTGGTCATAGAAATAGAGGTTAGAAGAGAATGGAGCTGGCTGTGGAAGGAAGAATTGCACAAGGAGGAAGAAGAAGACAAAGAATGAAAATGAAAGATAAAAGGAGAACAGATTACCTGAGTGGTGGTCGAACAAGACTGTCAGAGAATGAAAAACCGCCGGAATTCTCCGCCGCCGCCAATGGAATCTGAGGGTTAGGGTTTCTCTTGGGGAAGAAGATGAATAGTCCAGGTTACTTTTTTTCTTTAAAGAAAATATGGGCTCCTTTTAATCTGGCGCGTCCCTCGCTACTTTATACTAGGGATGGGAGGATTTTGAAAACAAAATTTATTTTTACGGGGTTTCATTACAAACAAAAATTTGAATAAGACAAAAAAATTGAAAGGGGTTTTTTGCAATAAACAGAAATATTAGGATTTTCTTTGAAAAAGAGAATCAAATCGGTTAGGCTGTTTTTTTCATGGTTGAAGATATTTTGCGCATGCGTGGCGAGATTCCTCGCCACATCACCTCGCCCCAAATTGCCATGTGGCAAATAATTTTGAAAAATTCTCAAAATTCCTGTTGACCCTTCGAACTCGGATTTTATCGATCTTACAGTCGTTTTAAAGCTTGTGACATGTAGAAATCGAATCTGAAGTCAAAAAATTATTTTGACCTTCAAAAATTATTAGTTTTGATCAAACAGAGAATCGGGGGTAAAAAGGTAATTTTTCTTGATAATCCTGAACCTAGTCAAAATGATATTTGTTTGAAAGCATCTTTCGTCTAGAATTCAGATTTTGAGTCAAAAACAAGCTTCGAATAAGGAATAGAGTAGGTGGGGCCACCAGGGGTATTTCGGTCATTTTATTGATTTTCAGGATTTTCAAGTGAATTTGTAAACATGATGGAAGGGATTTAGAGATGGTTGGGAAATTGCCATTGTCTCAAGCCGAGCCTTCCGGGAGCTGTGAAACACAGAGAATTGAACTTCAGTGCAAATAGGGGTGTCTTCAGCTTCCCCTCTTTGTCAGAATCACGTGCGATAGACGACAAAGAAAAGATGTTACCCCAATTTGCACAGTTCAATAGAAACACTTACTATATGCCAAAATTACTATTCATATGCTGAACTTCCGATGATTGTGATGAGTTTGTTTGAAAGAAACGGTTGCTTGTCCTTCCCGGCGACCGAGTCCATTCGCCGGAGGGCAATGCAAAGAATACTTGAATTATCTCAGGGCTAAGCAACCCACACATTCAAGAAAGCTTCAAATGAAAGGTGAGTTATGTTTTTGAGGAAGTTCTTCATATGAAGAATAGGTTTGACTTCGAGCAACATTTAATGCATGAATTGGAGATAGATGAAGACTATGACTTATCAGATTAAGTCTAGTCATCCTTGAGCTACTTCAAAGGGTTGGACAATTCCCAAACTCAATGATTAGTGTCGCAAAACCGCCTAGAATCAAGTCTATATGCGAGACAGGATCCAAAAGAGACAAAATTGCTTTTGACTAGACTGACCATTACAATATAATATTCCAGCTTCTCTCACTCCAGCTTTTCTTTCACTTGATATGCTTCAATTTTCTTTGGGCATCCAGCTCTTGTTGTCATCTTAGACTGGGCTCTGCCGAGATTGAATTAAAGTATTATTTTCTACATGTTCTGCTGGGATTGTGACAAGCTTTCTCGTGCCGTTCCACCGGGATTGGTGATAACAGGTCATTTTACTTAGCAGCTTGATAAGGGTTTTTTTTGTGGCCCCGTCTTGGCCGTTCCCTTGAGGGTAATACCCGGTAGACTTGAGATGTGTAACCCGGTATTCGACTAGCAGCAACCGGACAAGTCTATTAAGGAAGGACAAGCCGTTATCCGTGACGATTCTCTAGGGCGGCCCGAACCTGGTGATAATGCACTCCCGGATGAACTGTGCGATTGTCTCCCCAGTCGCTCTCCGCAATGCGAGGGCCTCAACCCACTTGGTGAAATACTCAGTGCCCACCAAGATCCACGCGTGCCTCTTCTTGCTCCGGGGGTTGATGGGTCCAATCAAGTCAAGCCCCCAAGTATGAAAGGGCCAAGGTGTCAGAATTAATTGCATTACTTGGGGATGGCGCCTGGGGATGTCACCTTGGATCTGGCACGGGGAGCACTTCCTCACATAATCAAAGGTGTAATTCCTCATGGTGGGCCAATAATAACCGAGGGTTATTAGTTGGTCAAAAAGCTTCACCTGTCCCTGGTGAGCCCCACAGGAACCCGAGTGGACCTCCCTTAGGACAATCTCGGCTTCCCGGGGCCCAACACATTTCAGAAGACAGCCATTAAAACTGACTCGGAATAGGTCGTTCCCTTGTACCTGGAATCGCGCCGCCCTCCTGCGGATCCTGTGGGTCTCCACTGCGCTTGCTGGTAAGACCCATCTCACAGAAAGGAAAAAGGGCGTCTCCAGTCCCGCTCCTGGGTATCAACTGGGCAAACCTCCATCACATCAACCGGCCCCTAGCAATCTGCACAGTCCCTTTGGACTCTTGCCGCGTCATATACCATGGTCGGCCAGTAAACGTCGAGCCTCTGCAACCTCCTGCTAAGTGAAATAGAGTCTGCGCTTCCACAAGTCTGCTCGTGCAAGTCAGTAAGGCTCTGTCGGGACTCTTCATGACTAATGCACCTCCACAAGACATCGCTGGTGGCCCAGAAATACAGGGTTCCCTCAATCTCTACAAAATTAGCCACCTTGCGCATCGGGATTCCTCTGGGTGAGACCGGGTGGCGAAGCTTGTAGAAGATCGGGTGCCTCCAATCCGTGGGGAGGATGTCCTCCTTCTCGACCACGGGGTCGACGGTCACTGGGAGGACCTTCCTGATGACGTCAATCCACTGCGAGCTGCCTTCTAAGACAATTCTGCTCCCGAGATTGGCCAAAAGATCAGCCTGATGATTCTTGGATCTCAGGACATGGAGCAACGAACATTAAATAAATTTCCTCATTAGGGCTTGGATGGCGGTCTGGTACAGCACAAACTCCGGCTCCTTAACAGCAAAGTCTTCATTGACTTTTGAAATGATGACCTTGGATTCCCCGAGAATCCTGAGCTTGTCCATACGCAACTACCTTGCCAGGATTAGGCCAATCAGTAGGGCTTCATACTCGGCCCTGTTGTTGTTGCAAAGGAAGTCAAGTTCAAAAGAAAGTATAGGTGATATCCCTTGTCAGCAATGAACTCAATACCGGCTCTTCCACCATCAAAGTTAACAGACCCGTCAAACTTCATCTGCCATTCCCGCTCCTCGACCACGTCAATCCCGAACTCCGACAACTCTTCTTCCTCGGTGTTGGAGAAAGCCGCGAGCTGGTCGGCCACGACCTGCCCACGAATGGTACGGGGGTGTTCACAGATAATATCAAACTCAGACAACTGTAAGAGCCACTTTGTATACCTCCTTGTAAGCACAGGTTGAGAGAGCAAGTATTTGATAGGGTTTGCCTTGGTGCTCAAGTGAGTTGGGCATGCTAAGAGGTAACGTTGCAACTTCTGAGTCACGTGGGCTAGAGCTAGGCAGAAATTATCCACCTATGAATACTTCAACTCGGCCCCCCGGAGGAGCCTGCTGACGTAATATACCGGCCTCTCGGTCCCCTCAGCATCCTACTGAGCGAGTATACCTCCAAGAGCGCTATCCGAGGTGGCAAGGTAAATACGCAGGGGCTTCTCGGATGAGGGCTAGACCATTGTGTGCGGGTGCTTCAGAACATCCCTAATCTTCTCAAATGTCTGCTGGCATTCCTGAGTCCACAGGAAGGGGTCCCTTTGCGCAGCAGAGGCATGAGTGGGGCGATGTAAGCGGATAAGCTGGGTATGAACCTCCGGATATAAGAAATCTTCCGAAGGAAAGACTTCAGCTGCTTGGGCGTCCGGGGCGAGCATAGTTTAAGTATGGCTTTGTTCTTGGTAGAATCTAGGTCAATGCCGTGCCGATGTACTACAAACCCTAGAAACTTCCCAACAGTGACCCCAAAGGCGCACTTGGCCAGGTTCATCTTCAGGTTGTAGAGCCGGCATCTCTGAAAGACCTTTCCCAAGACCTCAAGGTTCTCATGCCGCCCTTTGGACTTCACAAGAATATTGTCTGCATAATCCTCCACCTTTGCATGGATCATATCATGGAAGATGGCGGTTATAGCCCGCTGATAGATAGCCCCGGCATTCTTCAACCCAAAGGGCATTACTGTGTAGTGGAAGTTACCTAGTGGGGTGCGGAATGCGATGTGGCAGGCGTCATGGTCGCTCATCCTGATCTGGTTATATCCGCTAAAGCCGTCCATGAAGGAAAACATCGCATGCCAGGCCATGGCGTCTATCAGAAGGTCCATATTTGGCAGGGGAACTCGTCTTTGGAACTTGCCCTATTGACATCCCGGAAATCCACGCAACACCGGATCTGGCCATTCTTTTTCTTAATCGGGACAACATTCGCTAGCCAAACCGGGTGCTGGATGGGTTTAATAAAGCCGGCCTTCAAGAGTTTCTCCACCGCGTCATTTATCTGCAGTTGGATCTCGGGTTTGAAAACCCGAGCGGGCTGCTTAACCGGTTTGACCTCAGAGGACAAGTGAAGTCTATGGGTAACTAAATGAGGATCTAGTCGACACATCTTATCATACGCCCAAGCAAACACATCCTTGTATTCCTTCAAAAGATTGACAAGATTACACTTCTCCTCGGGAGATAGGTTGGTGTTTACAAAGGTTGTTTGCTTTTCTTCCTCGCTCCCGAGGTTCACATCATCCAGGGTTTCAAGGACGGACCTCGCGCCATCCTCAAGGTGCTCGGGTGCGTCTTGTATGTCGAAGGCGGTAGCGGGGCAAGGTCTGTCTTCCTCATTGTAGTTTGAGTCCTCGTCGCTTGTTGCAAAGGTGGCCTCCTCAGCTTCTGACCAATCCTGGCCAGTATAAGGCAAGGCTGGTTCTGGCCTCTTGTTCTCGGTCCACAGCTTGTAAACAAACTGTCCATCCCCATGCTTGACCCTAGTGCACCGGGTTCCAGAGGCGGAGTCGGTCACCGTCTCCTCGGCAGCTCTCTTCTGCCGCTCCCCATCTTTCTTCCTTTCTTTCTCCAACTTCCTCTTGGACGGACCAGGCTCCAACAACGCTATCTCAGGGTTCGCTTGAATGTCAGGCCAGGCGGGCAGTGAGATCCCTCAGGGTAGGGACACCTGGCATTCTCCTGTTGGGTCCAGCTCTTCGTACCCTGCCGCGTCTGCAAGGTGGACCTCGGTCTCATCAAAAGGGCACGGGTCCGCGATCAGCCGTACCATCTTTCCCTTCCTAAAGCTCTTGCAACACTGGTAGAATGTGGAAGGTACAAGACGGCAACGGTGGATCCAGGGCCGGCCAAGGAGGATATGATAGCTAGGGCTGTTGTCCAACACATGGAAGAGTGTTGGATGCTTGTACGGCCCTACCTGTAGCTCGACGGTCATGTGGCCAAGAGTGCACTGGCTCAAGGGCGTCGAATCCGTAGATCCGGATGGCTTGAAGAACGATTCGGTCTTCAGACACGCCAATAGCCTTCAGAATACAGAGGGGGATGATGTTCAAGGAGGACTCGGCATCAACCAGCGACCGCCTGATATCCACCTCCTGCAAGATGGAATTTAAGTACAAGGCCCAGCGGTGGTCCTCATCTGCCACCATCGTGTCTTCCAGTTCAAAGGTGATTACACTATCCAGGGAGAAGTCAACAGCACAAGCCATCTTTGCATCCAGCAATGGCAGTCACCGAGCATAAGCCCGCATGGCGATCCTTTCCTGTCTCGAGAAGCCGATCTCCTCGAGACTCTTCTCGAGCCTCAGCAACTTGGGTGGAACCGGCTCTCTCCTAGTAACAGTCCCAACTTCAGAAAATAACACATTAACCGCACCTCCCCTACCATTGTGGGTGGGTAGAGGGTCTACGTGCACTTGCTCAGGCCGGAGGTTCACTACGCCGTTAGTGACCCGGTTCTTGTACAACTTTCTCAGGGCATAGCATTCAAACGTCGCGTGGCGCACCCTCCGGTGGAACTTGCAGTATCGGGGGTCTCTCTTCTCCTAAACGGTTGGCTCTCAGTCTATGGGGGTAGAACGACACGGTTGTCCTAGATCCAACTCTCCAGCAGGACGTCCAGCTGGGCGGGAGTACAGTTTGGCGTTTGAGGGAAAGCACGGTCAGGTCTCGCCTCATTCCCCCTTCCTCTCTTTGGGGCTCGGCTGTAGCCATGGGCACTCTCGGCCCCTCACTTCTTCTCTAACGGCTTCTTAGCAGCGCTGGGCACAACTATTGAAAGGCTCGTCCTTCGGGCAGCGTCAATCAGGTAGGTAAAGCTTGGAAGCTTGTGGTTCTCCAAGTGTATCATGTACTCCAAGAGCATCCCCATTAAGCACATCGCCAAGTACCGGGACTCCTCTTGGTTGTCACTGCAGATCATCACTAGCCCCCGGAATCGCTTCACATAGGTCACCAGGTCCTCCGCGGTCCCCTGTCGTTCCCAACTGAGCTCCACGATCGTGTAAATCTCCTCCGTGACAAAAAATTTCATGTAGAAGAGGGAGGCCATCTCCTCCCAGGTGTAAACCGAGCCTGGCACCAAATTGTTGTACCAGGTGTAGGCCTTTTCAGATAAGGACTTGGAGAACTCCCTAAGCCGGAGATCCTGGTCAGCAGCATGGGGTCCGAGAGCTTCAACAAAGCGGCTGATGTGCTCCCGCACATTGCCAGTCTGGCTGCTGAATCTCTGGAACTTGGGACTGACATAATCCTTGGGGTAGGGCTTCTGAAGCAGTGAAGAGGGATATTAGGGGCGGAAGTCATTGTCCATCCAATCTGGGTCTCGGAACTGGGATTGGCGTAACATGGCCTCAACATCAGCCATGGAAGCAAAGGAAGGTATAGTGTAGGAAAGGGGATTGTTGAGGGGAGGGGGTGGGGTGATATGAACTGGGGGTGGTAGTGGGGCGTATATGTGGGTCGGGAACAGTGGAGGGGCGTACACGACCGCTGAAGGCGCGAGCGCGTAAGGCGGTATAGATGGTTGTGGGAGTACGTCAGCATGCGCAACCTCCACAAGCCTGGCTGTGTCGTCTCGAGATGTGGAAGGCTGTCGGGGTGCCTGAGGAGTGGTGGGTTGCTTTCTGGCGCTCTGCTATGCTGCCATGACCATAAGTTGTTGCTGTACGAACTAGAGCCTATCAGCAATAGAAGAAACAGAATCAGGGGCTTGGAATCCTGGGTGAGGAGCACTTGGAGGCAGTGGAGTTAAGAGGGGAGACTCACGGGGTCGAGTTGGAGCTTCAAAGGGTAGTTCTCCACTCGACTGGCGACTGTCTTGGTCACTGGTAGACGAGTGGCCTTGGCTCATCTTTGAGGAAAAACACTACATCCTCTGGGATGTGATCTCGGCTATGGAACTGGAAACACTCAACACAAGGTTAAACACAAGAAAGGTAGGGAAACAAAACAAATCCCCAGTGGAGTCGCCAAAATGTTGATCCCCAAAATGGTAGCCTAAGCCGGTTTACTTAGCTTAAGCAACAATGCACAGGTGTCAGCACCTGGGAGGCTTACCAGTTTTTGGGTTGAACCGGTTCAGTTACCTGTCTCACGCCGACCTAAACCACAGGGTGGCTGTTCCGGGGTGAGGTTTCCTTGAAAGGGTTGAGTGTTAACAAAAGGATTAGGGCCGGGATGGGAAGAAGAAACTCAGGAAAGTGTCAGAGAAGCTGCAGAGTTCTAATGGTTCTTTCAGAGAGAGGTGGGCCTTCTGTAACTTTTCCCCTCTCCAAAAGTTACCTTTACTTTTGGGGAGTGAAGGATTTTATAGCCTTCCTCCTCTGGTAGAGCCCTCTCATCGAGTAACAAGTGTCGCACATGCCGGATGCTACGATGATCGCTTCGGGGTAGGCTGGGAGTGCGACCGGCAGCTTTAACCAATCCCATCAGCCACATAAGTGGACTTCCGCCGTCCACGTGGGCTGATGGGACGCTTTCTCTAGCCCCCTTTCCTAAAGGGTTCCCTGATTCCCCCCCCCCCTTTCTGATTGGTCTAAAACCTATGTAATGATTGAGATTTGTGGGCGGTCCGTCAACCCGTCAAATCCAGGCACCGCCCGTATGGGCTTCAGCCGTTCACCCGGATCGGCTGGATTTGACCCACAGCTCCTTTTCCGTGAAAAGGGGTTTCTTGGTTTCTATTCTCTCCTTTTCCTTCTTAGACCAAAGGTCGTACAATGATTGGGAATCGTGGGCAAGGAGACTCAAGTTTGAATCACTTGTTTAAATCATCAATCTGTGTCCCGGGATGAGGTAGTGATCTTTCCAATGCTTAGATATTTTCCTACTGTTGTCAGACAACTACTCCCCATTTGGCGAGAGGGAACCACACCCTTAGCTTCTAAAAGGGAAGGGCCAGACCTTCCTGAAGGGGGGGCCTTATACCCGGGTAGCGGTTTGCCTTGCATCTGGTAAGGGGTTTACCCTAACCTCGGGATCCGCTAGGGGTTAGCCCGTCCTCGTGATCTTTGAAAGGGGTATACCTTATATTCGGCCCCAGGGTTTTACCCTTGCCTCGGGATCCGGTAGGGGGTTAGCCCTACCTCATGACCTTTGAAAGGGGTCATACCTTATATCCGGCCCAGGGGTTTAATCCGGCCTCAAGATCTGGTAGGGGGTTAGCCCTACCTCATGACCTTTGAAATGGGTCTACCTTATATCATTCCCAGGGATTTAATCCGACCTCAAGATCTGGTAGGGGGGTTAGCCCTACCTTATGACCTTTGAAAGGGGTCTACCTTATATATGGCCCAAGGGTTTAATCCGGCCTCAGGATCTGGTAAAGGGGTTAGCCCTACCTCATGACCTTTAAAAGGGGTCTACCTTATATCCGGCCCAGGGGTTTAATCCGACCTCAAGATCCTGTACGGGGGTTAGCCCTACCTCTTGACCTTTGAAAGGGGCTACCTTATATCCGGCCCAGGGGTTTATTTCGGCCTCAAGATCCGGTAGGGGGTTAGCCCTACCTCATGACCTTTGAAAGGGGTCTACCTTATATCCGGCCCCAGGGGTTTAATCCGGCCTTGGGAAAAGCTCTTCACGTTTGAGGTGACTTGGCCTGTACGGCTCCCCAGTCAGTGCCACATGGCGCGCAGGCATTGGCCCAATTTTAATTTACAAAAAATGGGGTCATCAATATCACTTAAGGAAGATATGAATATAACAATAATAATTTGGGAATTTGATGTAAATAGGCATCCTATAAGGGAGCTTTTGTAATTATGGGTATAGTTTAGGTAGTAAAATGAAATTTACACTTCATATTGCTTACAATATACAAAAGTAATAATGGAAATAAGAATGGTCATGTGAAGAGGCCATTCGGTTTAGTGAGAAAACATTTGAAAGCATCCTTTAGCCAATGATATGGCTCGACAGGCTGGAAGGGCTAAACTTGATTGTGTTGCTGGCACCAACTAGGTAGGCATTAATAAAGACAATAATGATTATCTGAATGGTAATACTGATGACCCCAGTTCTGTATGCATATACATGGCACCATATCATTGGTAGCACACATTGCACCCCTTTATTTGTAACACATCATAGTGCTTTTTTGACCAATTTTGGGTCTGTGTACTGTTCACGTGCACTGTTCACGGCACTGTTCATGCCAACTCCGGGGGTTACTGTTCACGACACTGTAATGCCAACCTCGGGGTTACTGTTCATGCCGACCCTCAGGTTACTGTTCACAGCACTGTTCATGCCAACCCGGGGTTACTGTTCACGGCACTGTTCATGCCAACCCCGAGTTACTATTCATGGGGCTGTTCATGCCAACCCCGGGTACACTATTCACAGCACTGTCCATGCCGACCCCCGGGTACACTGTTCATGACACTATTCAAGCCGACCCCCGGACACTATTCAAGGCACTGTTCATGCCGAACCCCGGGTACACTGTTCATGGACACTGTTCATGCTGACCCCCGGCATGAACAAGAGACAGACCTTGATACTCTCATAAAGCCTGACTTCCTTTTCAAAGAAAAATGGGGGGGGGGGTCTTGTCAAGTCTTTAAAAGGAGAGGGATTAGTGGTAGAGGGGGGGCTGGGTACTGGAGGAGGAAGAAGAGACACGTAGGGAGGGTATCTGGACCATAAAAAACAGAAAAGAAAGGAGGAGATTTTCCTTTGGTTCTTTTCTCCCTTCTTATTCTCAGATCTTTTAACATTCTTCATCATTTAAATCTCCATATTTTAATGAGAAGGAAAACATCCAAAGGGCAACCCATAGACGTAGGCGCATTGGCCGAACCATGTAAATCGTGTCTTCATCATCTTTTCTCGCATTTTTTCTTGTTGGATTGACATAGCGTCGTCCGTACGGCCGGTTTTCCGGTTTAGGCAAGTGGTTGGAACGACCCGGACGTGGAAGACCTTATTCACTTCAAATTTGGCCGGAGTCAAGTGATTATCGGCTCACTCGGCCTAAATGTGCTTAAATGCCTATTATCTACTATTTTGCCGATCAACATTTTGTCGACTCCGCTGGGGAGTTCAGTCTATGCTCTTCTCCAACAGGTAATTTTTTAGATTTTGGTTATAGAAGTAATCTTCATGACATGTATACAACAATCGTTTTCTTACCCTTATTTTCTTTCATTTTAAAAGAAATATACATGACAAAATGATGGAAGTATTCTGTTCCTTGGGTTCTCAAATTTCTTTTTTATTCCCACTTTTTGCAACTCGAGTTTTCCCTCTGGCCTTCTTGTTCCAATTATTGTTACACCTCGGTTTTTAGTGCAACCTTTTATACCCCGGTTTTAGCGCAATAGCACTCAAATGGTTATTCAAACACCGGCTTTTTGCGCAATGGAATAGTTATTCTAACACCTGCTAGTAACTTGTGGTAGTTTTTGGTCAAAACCTTTAAGTGGGACCCATGTAACCTATTTTTTATCTGATATTTTATAATATGACCTGTTCGTCAAATATAATAATAAGGATTTTTTGAAGTGTCCTGAGCATTTTATAAGTATTGAGATGAAATGCTCTTGCCTTGTAGTTTTGTATCTTTTGCTCAAGTTGTCACCTCATCTTTTCATTAAAAATAATATATGTATATTGTAATGATGATTTTGGTCTGCGAGTTTCTTCCTCGAGCTCGCCTCTTCTCCTGGGCTTGAACGCACCCCGTCCATTGACCTCTTACCTGCAACTGTCGGGTTTTCTCCCGAGTTTCTTTCTCGAGCATCCCATCGGTGTTTCACTTCTATCCGGGAAATCACTTCACCAAGCAATTTATCACCCAAAGACCCCATTGCCTGAGGATTCTCTCTGAACACTTTCTTGAGGTTGCCTCCCGGAGGCACCTCCTGATGTCATCTTCCCAAAGTTATCATCTCGGGATTATCTCTGAACTCGTTTCCCTCCCCTCCACATCGACTGCTATATTGATGGATTTTCCACAACAAGGACCACCTCGTTGCTGCTACTCAATGGTGACCCATCACCATCAGTAAGCTAAAAGGAATGCTAACGTCGTTTTATCTTAATAGAAGAGGAGGAAAAGAGAAGAATAAGAGGAAGCAGAGATTGTTTAGCTATACCAACAAGGTGTCGTCGCCATTGATGTTCGCTCCCTTCTCGGATTGTTGAGCCCTCTCCAGAGCTCCTTCGTGCTGCATCACCCGGTTCACTTCTCCCCATAAGCTCAGCTCTCCCCTTGAGTCCTTCTCGAGCTCGATGTATGATCTATCTTGATGTTCTCTCTCTTTCTCCCCAACCTCACAGTCCCACCCGAGGTTGGAATTTCAACCCCCGGCTCTCACCGAGCCTGGACCTCGACCTTGTGCCCCGGCCGGCCCTCCCTCTTGTTCTTTACTTTTTTATCTAATAGATAAGACAATTTAGATGGGCCCCACTTCAAAGGAACCGACCCCCTCCCTTGCTCCTTTTGTTTTTCCCCTCTTTTCACCCCGGTTTCTCTCGACCATCTTACAACCTCGAGCCCTCGGGGTTGGAAGACTTCCCCGATCCCCGGCATTTATCTCTCTCTCTTTCTCTCTCCCGAGTTCGATTCTGAGCTTAACTTTACTGTAACAACCCGAATAAAACATAAAACACTAATTTGGAAACTTAAGGGTAAAATGTTAAATTGGGAAATTTAACTTAATTTCATAAATTAATTAGGATTAAGAGCACTTAAGATTATTAATTTCATAAGACACTATAGGTTTCCCTAAATCACTAAAACTAATTAGGTCAGCTAGAATTAAATTAAGAAACAAAATAGGTCAAATAACCCAATTTAGTAATTAAATAAGAAATATCATGTTTTCCCAATTTTAAATCTTTTATTTAAGCATGTTTATGTTTTAAAGACTTGTGATGTTTCAATTCTTTGTTTTGATCGCCGATCGGATTGGAGCCGACCATGCGATTGTGTTCGTGATGATTGTTTGGTCCTAGTGCTTGATATGGTAGTTTGCCCTTTGTGTTTGAGCTAATGGTAAAATTGTAATTTGAATTGATGGATATAGGTGTATGGCTAGGATTGTAGTTGTTAAGAATGAATGATTTAGATTTAAAGTGGTTAAGGTGGTTATGATTGAATGGTGAGGATTAAAGTGGTTGTTTTGAAAGGCTAGGATTGTACCACATGGCTTGGCTTGCGTGAGAAGACATGAGAAAGAATCTCATGTGCATTTCATTTGGGTTTTAATTTACCTTTGAGTTTCATTTCATTAGGTTTAGCTTACATTTGAGTTCATTTCATTTGATTGAATTTGGTTCGTTGGCTTGAGAATTGGGGGAAAACATGAGAGAGAGAGAGAGAGAGAGAGAGAGAGAGAGAGAGTTCATTTTTTATTTTTGTTGCTTGGTTGGAGCTTTGGAGGAAGAAGAGAAGACATATTTGGGAATGGCAATGGTGGAATTATGCTTGCTTGATTAAGTTAAGTACTAAATTTAAGAATGTAATTAGGTTTATTCTAGATTTCTATACTTTTCTTTATTCTTCAAGTTCTTGAAATATTTATGATGATTAATGAATGGATTAAAGCTAGATATTGATTTGATAATGTTCTTATGAATCTAATTAGGTACATCTTATGATTTAATGATGTGTTTTTATGCTTGAAAATGACATATGTTAACCTCTAGGTGATTTTAAATTAAAACTTAGTTTAGAAGAAAACCTCCTTGATTTTGGGCTGTTCTGGGCCTTAGGTAGACCTCTAGACCAGCCTAAATAGTCATCGAACACATTCTGGGCCGTAAGCAGATCCTTAGGCTAGCCTAAATGGTCGTCGAGTATGAATACCTCGCCGAACAAGTCACCTAGCATGAACACCCCGTCGAATAGGTTTTGGTGCATCGAAGGGGGCGCCGAAGTGGTAGCCGCGAGTTAGTTCCCTGGTTTTGTCGCCAAGACACAGTCAGTCTGCCGAGCTGGTCGCCGAGGCAATATTCGGTGTGCCAAAGACCTCGCCGAAGACTCCACCGAACCTAATAGATTGGATTATTATTGATATTTATAAATAGATGCACACTTAGATGGATAGTAACTAAATTTCATAATATGTTCACCGTAGTAGTATTTTTTTGGAAACTTGCACATTTTGACTTGAGTTAGGGAGATACTATGACAACATAAAACATGTAGAACATGCTCCGTAGAAATCACAATTCACTTGGCAAGTAACAAAGGATTCTTCTAATTCTTTCAAGTGTGATATCACATGAGTTCAGATGCTGCCATTGTATGTTGTGCTTCCTCATGGACCCGTTTTCACGGGATGACGAGATGCTTAGATATGGATGTTAGACCTAGAATGGTCATTACACTTACAGTTAAAGGCACATCTGATACTTTAATCATGAATACCTAGTTAACCCCACACACTTATTTTCAGTGTTCCACTTCGTGTTGCTTGATTGATGTATTGTATTTCATGTGAGATTGTGTTTGATACTCTGGATTGTGTGATTATTGCTAGAGTGGTATGTTGTATTCTATATGAGATTGTGTTTGATACTCTGAATTGTGTGACTCTATGTGAGATGGTGTTTAATGCTTTGGATTGTGTGATTACACCCTATACACTACTATTTGACTGTTTAGGTAGCGTGCACCTCTCCACTTGCACA
>JAUPMG010037016.1:0-14422 GCA_031762675.1 Pachysandra terminalis | reverse complement strand
GGCAAGAAGGAGTTGAAACTAGAATTTTTTGGGCTAGACCCGAGCTTTGTCTTTGTTGGGGGTTGACCCTAGGATGGACCAAAGTTAAATAATTTATTTTATATTTTTCTATGATTCCCATGTTCGTTAGGAGTACAGTGCATCAAGTTTGAGGTGATTTCGATAAGTATATAATTAGTTATGGTCAAAATACCAAATGTACGTCAAGGCTAAAAAAACCTTGAAAGTTGATAGTCTATGAACTGCAGTTGGGGAGGAACTGAGAGCATGAACCGAAGCCCTATGTGTGTGATATTTTGTGGGAGTTGGATTTGACCCTAATGAGGTTGTGCGTGGTAGTTTTACCCTATAAAAAGTATGCGTGTGATGACTTGTGCAATAAAGTGCGTATTTGGCTATGTTTGCTATTTTACGCAATGGGTCGGGTGACCAAAACTTAGGAATTAGGCTAATACGAGAGTTTTAATTTATTTTACATATTTATATGATGGAATAAAATGTGCTAGTATGTGTGTGTTGCATTTGACATGCATGTGGAACAAGGATGAATTGGTTTGGGGAATTGAGCCCTGTGAGACAACCTATGTATTAGATATACATAAGAATGCTGTGTGTGTGAAGAATGTATGTTGGTATGCTTATTATTATTTCCGTTTGCTTTTAAGGGACACTCTCTTGCAGACTCTTTGGGATGGAAATCCCTAAAATGATTGTTTGTATTAAGGACACTCCCTTTGCGGACTCCTTGGGTTCTAAAATCCCTAAAATGATTCTAAAGTGGGAGAGCAAACAGTTAGGAGAATTGAGCACCGTAGGTTGAAGGTCCTACAAAACCATGATGTACACGTGGGAGATGTGGATACGCGATGTGATGGGAGTGAGTGAGGTATAACAAGTAATAATTAGTTGGAAAATCGGCTGATCATCAGATTTGCATACAATTGCATTCATTGGCATTGATACATGGTGTGTTGCATTACTTGTGCTTGTTTATCATTTTGCATAGCATTCATTCATTACCTTATTTAACTGTTTTCTATATTTTAATGATATTTTTTATTTGTGTTTGTTGTTTTGATATTCATTTAATGTTGTGATTAATGTACTAATTCATGTGAAGGATTCTAACTGCTGATTGTAAGTGGGAGATCACCATGTTAATGTTGTATAGCATTAGTATATATATATGTGGCTTTATTATTGATAGTGTGAGACATTGGACCTATGGTTTCCTACTGGGCCTTAAAATCTCACACCTATGCATGTTGTCCATCCGACAGCCTAAGAAGATGAATTGAAACGAAGGATACGAGGCGAGATGAAATTGCGTAGTTATTGTTTTCTGTTTTTGAGATTTTAGTTACTTGAATTGTAATAGGTTAGGAATACTTGGATTTCAATGGGTTCAGTTTTGGATTAAAGACATTGATGTAATGGATACTTATTATATTATGGATGGTTGGGTTTGATATAGCTTCCGAATGTTGATTTTGATATTGTATTGTATTGTGTTTGGTTTCCGCATCCAAGGGATTTGGATCCGAAGGTCAAAGCTTGGAGTCTTCGAGATCAGATATCTCGAATCTGGGGTATGACAGAAACACCATATTTACCAAATACTAAATTCTATTTCCTCAAGGTCCAGCCACCACCCGTGGGCAGTCCTTGGCTTTCTAGACGTGGGTTACGATGACCAAGGTCTACTGAGTGCCCCTTAACTGGTAAATGGCACCCAAGCTCCCCTGAAACATAGTCAATATAACAATAAGCATAGGTGTCTAGTGTGAGTATACTTATTTTGGTTTGGGGGCCAACCAATAGAAACTCCAATGTAGCTTGGCCTTCGTCAGGTCCGCAACAACTTGATCTTCAATAAAGCACGGTAACAAATGTAGTGACCTAGATCCTTTAACAGAATTTTCCCTTATTTAATTAATTTATTTTGATTATATTTTGGTTGTGTTTATATAGTTTGTGTACTAAGTCAACTTAGGGGTTTATTTGTAACTTGACCTTTAGAATTAGTGGCCATAGTGTAATTATGTTTTCTTTTGGGGTTAGTCTTGTAAGGAGACTTTTTCCCCAACCGTTTGAATGCACGAGCGTGCGTTGAACCAGTCTTGGGGACATGTCCTTGAACTTGTCCCTGATTGAGCCGTTGAGGGAGGGAAGTTAGGGAGACAACTCCTTATACCTTCATCCTCGCACTTCGTTCGTATCACCATTCTAACTGAGTATTGAGAGCTTGAGATAAACTGTACGAGAGAGAGAGAGAGAGGGTTCTAAATCTGGAACCAGCATTGTTTCATATTAGAAGAGGAGAAGTAACTGAGTTAGAGGTTTCCATTCGTTTAGCTGTTACTCAAATCCAAGCTCATTGCAAGTAGCTTATCTGGTTCGAATTCGTATGATTATAGATGATGGTTTGTTTTCACCATTCAAGATTGAATTGTAATTGCTGGTTTTCGCATGATTGAATTCTATTATATTTTGGATTATACGATTTTAATCTCTGAGAAACTTTTCTACATGTGTTAAGATAATCATGAGTTAATGATTGCCATATTTACTTGCTCGGATTTGGTTGAATCATGTGATTTGTAAGTTCTGCATCTCAGATTCCATAATTCTCATAATTAGATTGTGTTTCATGAATTTATACCGAACTACATGATAGTTGTATCAGACTTGTGATTTGGTTTTTAACATTATTTCCATATGGTCAATATGATTTTATTTAGATAGGAATTTATCTAGAAATCCTATTGAAAGTTTTGTGAGAAATCCTGGTGATTAAAACCTAGAAAACAGAGCTGTCAGTAACATCTGAGTTATTGTCTGTAATATTGCGATCAAGCGCATTGCGATCGAGCGCATTGGGATCGAGCGCAGATCGTGCGATCGAGCGCAACTGTGCAGAGACAAAAACCTATTGTGAGACAGAGTGAGGGTTTGGATGTCTTTTGGTTCGGGCTTAATGGTGCTTATGATGGGATGAAGTTGGGTCTAGGGTCGAGTACCTGCATTGACTGAAACCTACTTGTTGCCTTTAGCATGTACTAACCAATTAGACACACTCCTCAGTCGGTCTCCACTTAGGGAATTAAAGATGATGAACCCTTTTGTGTATGATTATGTTTTGCATCATAGGGATGTGTAGGATGGGTCTCAATGAATTATTCACGTATATGGGTGCGTGAATAGATTCTAATGGGATCTATCATCCATATTCCATAGGAGAGTGCATTCATACTATGTTCATGTGAATTGTTAAGTGTGCCCGGTTGGTGGGAAAAGACATGGTTGACTAGTCCCGTAGGTTGCAAGTCGTACAGAATAAGTTATGAATCATAATTGGTTCATAAGGTCGAATGGACCTTTAATATTGTACACTCTTAAATCAACATATGGTGGACTTCAAACCATGAGTTAGCGCCCAGATTGGAGATGGGACATCAGGATGTTCCTGGGACACAGGTCTCGAAACCTTTGTGAAGCTGCATTGAGGGAGACTTAATATATCATATAAACATAGTTATAACTCATATCACATTGCATTTCTTGATTGAGCATACATTAGGTCATCTGATTGTTCATTCTTGCATCATATTCATGTCATAACATCTGCTATCTATTCTTGTTATTATTACTGTTTAATCTCTGAATTTTAGTCATATATCATGATGTGGATGATGACTGGATCATGCTTGCTGAGTATTCCAAACTCACTCAACTTTCATGTTGCAGGTCGATATTGAATGATGGATGTATGCGGTCTCATTACCGTTTATTTATTTCTTGTTCTTTTAATTATTCTGTACAAACCTTGTTGAATAAAGATTGAGATGTAATAGGGGTCTTCTGAAGCCGTTTATTTAGATCTTAATTTAGTTTTATGTTTTTACATTGCTTCCGCCACTCTGTGCAATGAATAAATCAGTTTTATTTCATCCTTATCTTGGTTATGATGTGTCAATCCGCGGTCCAAAAATGGATCCAGAAGGTCTCACCTCAAGATCTGTGCCATCCCGCATAGGGATTCGGGTTACGGGATCTGGGGCATGATAACAAACACTCAAGGACTATGTCACAACATTGACAAACAAGAGAGGTCTAGGATATTCCTTTGACATTAACAATCCCCCCTTTGTCAATTTGTGACAAAAACCCCTAACTAGGTTCACCAAACAACACTAGACCTCTACAAATAGAATACAAAAAACAATATGCAATTTAACTCAATCCAATTCATATACAAGACCTAAGATACAAAGGACTAAGACAATACAACATTCCTTGCTCCCCTTCGGCTCTTGAATCAGCTCCCTCATAATCGGATATACTTACAAAAATGTATACCAATACATGCAAGAAAATATGGGCCATGGGTGTACTAGATCTCCCCCTCTTTTTGTCAGAAATAGACAAAGAGATATAACAATTTGAGGGGAAATTCCAAGAGGTGTTTGCAAGCTTGGTGAACTCAGATCAGACTATAAGCTCTAACCAAGGCAACACTCACGTATGAACCTTCACAATAAGGTAAAACCTGTAAGATCATAGACATAAGGTGAGGTGTAGAGGTTGGGTTCAAAATATGACAATAACACCCACAACCTCTAAGACACCTCAGGACATGCACTAAATAATATAGCAATAATACAAGGTGCGAGAAACAAACAAATATGCAGAGAATGTATATACCAGAAAAGTACATGCAATGATTTGAGTAACACATTGGGTATCGTAAAGTCCTAGTCCCAATGGGGGGTGATATAAATGAGATGGGCATGGTGAAGGTGTGTATGCAAAGTGTGTTTCAAGACAAGATTTTCCTATATGAGCAAGAAACACATAGATCAGAACAAGCATGTAAGAATATTCCTATAAGAAACAACAAGCAAGTTCTGAACAAATACACATACATGCCATCAAATCCATATCAAAAAGCAAAGACCATACAAAGGATATTCCTATTAAAATAGGTAAGATCCACGCACACACATACAGACTATAAAGAAGATATGCATATAAAGAAGCTCAAATATAGACTCTATATGCAAAGGATAAACTAAAGAAAATGATAAACAATGATACAAGATCAAGCAATAATCTATCCATGGAAGTGTAGACATGAAACTGATATAACAATACAAGGCATAAATATATACACAAGAAAAACAAATGCAAAGACAAGATAAAGAGTATACCAATAAGGAAGCAAGTCTAAGCAAGAATGGTATAAAAAAGGGAGGTAGATTGTAGAGACCCTGACCTTGAATCATAATCGAGTGATTTAATCATCTCAATAAACCATAGGATCTAATTGTAAGGGAATTAGCTGATTAGGACTAATTATGAACCTAGAATTTCAAAAGTTTTCTGGGCTAATTATGAACCTCGGCACGTGCCTCGGTCCAACCAAGCCATGTTGTCGAGCTCCCCAAAAGTGCTGGCCTTCCAGCCGAGCTCAGGGAGGAACCGAGAGCACCAACCGAGCACCTCGACAGGACCCTCGGTCTGACCGAGGTTGCGATCGGGCCCCAATGGACCCAATTTTGCATGGGCAATGAGATTTAGGTAATTGTATGTTGTGTGTGGTAGTATTTTGTGGGAATTATATGTGTAAGGGATTTGGTGCAACAAAAGGGCCCAATTGCCCAGTTTGTTATGAGTTGTGACTCAGTGAGGTTAACTATGATATGTGATGAGGTTCCTAGTGAGATATACATGGGACATGTAATGTGGTATGATGTTGGGTGAATATAGCCTAAGGTATGAGAGATTACTGTTGTATGGTATGGGGGTCTTATATGATCCCTGTGTGGTTGTGATGTGCTTGTGAGTGATGCTAAATGCGATCACTAATAGTGAGTGTGTAAGAGTTACTATAGATGAGTTCACTCTGTGATGAGTTTGGAATGATCCTAGGGTGATCATGGTTGGATTTCATTACTCTTTAGATGAGAGGGTCTGTTGTGATTGAGATGGTTGTTCCTGGCTTTGGGTTTTATCCCCTGAATGGAAAATCGTGTTTTTCTACCTTGGGTAGTATCCCCTAAAAGAAAAGGTAAGATGGTGTTTTTCTACCTTGGGTAGTATCCCCTGAAAGAAAAGGTAAGGTGGTGGTTTCTACCTCGGATTATCATCCCCTGAAAGAAATGGTTAATGAGATTTCAGTACTCTTTAGATAAGAGGATTTGATGCGGTTGGTTAAGCAAATTTCTAGGACAGTGTTTCCTAGAGGAGATGTGGGATTGATTCTATGGTTAGGCTTGGCCTAACACCCCTTCTGCATTTATTTCATCATTTCATCTCATCATAAACATTTGCATCATAACTTCATACTTCATTGCATTCTTGATTGTGAGTGTCATTTCATCATTTGTGTGCTCATGTTGTGTACATTTGCATGAATTCATAACTGTGTGTGATGTGTGGTTGCTAATTAAGTTGTGGTTTGGTGTATGGTTACTAATTGAGTGGTGATGTGATGTATGGTTGCTGATTGTGTTGTGTTGTTATATGTGGTTTGCTGATTTGATTGTTGTGTGTGAAGTGAATGGTAGATTATAAGGATGACTGTTACAATTTAGAACGAACCGTGAGAGTTGGTGGCCTTGTGAGAGATGATGTGTATCCTGACAGAGTTCATGAGGATTTTGGTATTTTAGCAAGTTGTGTATGTTTATAGTAGTGGTGGTATATGAGTGAGTATGTTGACATGACAATAATGTGAATTATGACATGTAAATAGGATCTTTATAGTTGTGATGGTAAGCGAATGAGTATAACGACATGACTGTAATGGGGTTGATGATATGGGAATGTTATGATATTGATTTGAAGACTGTAATGATTACATGATTAAAGTTATGCGTGTCTGGTATGGTTTGCATGATTTAATGTGATTTATTATATGACTATGAAGGTAGTTGTTGTAGATTCTTTGGATTTTTCCTATTGAGCCTCCAAGCTCACCCCTGTGTTGAAACATGTCATCCTTTAGAGTGAAGTTGGATATGGGAGGAAAGTTGCTAGCTGGATGTGATTCGAGACTTTAAAAACCGTGCTACTTTAAACTATGGATTCATTATTTACATTTTTACGTTGACCCCAGGTGGGCAAGGATGATGTAAATATTACTTTGGTTGGATTACTTTATTGTAGATGGATTAGTTAGGTGAGGTTTTAAATTAATAAGACTTCCGCTTAATTTAGTTATGCTCTGTTGGACCACGAGTTGGTATGATTTTTTTGGCCACATCTATGGGTTGGATCCGAGGGTCATTCCCTTGGAAATCCTTTAGATTACATATCTCAGATTCGGGGCGTGACAGATTGGTATCAGAGCTCTAGGTTTAGGTTACCTAGGGTAAAGAGAATCTAAGGGTATAGTGAAATCGTAGGACGAGAACATAGAAGCATGTTATCCTAGGATCCACTTCTATGAAACGTGTGAAGTGTGTTTTCTTGCAAACTGTTGTATGATGCGTGATTTTTTGGTATGGTGTGCTTTTATACTTATATGTGAGATGTGTGTATATCTCTACATAGAACTAATATGTGTCATACTTAGAGACTTGTTACGCTTGTGTAGATGGCTGCAGGTAGAAGAAACCAAACTGCTAGAGAGGTTCATCCGGAGGGGATGTTGATCCTCAGCTAATTGGGATCTACCAAGTTTTGGGAGATATGGCTGCTTCCTTCCAGAGGTACCATGAGATGAGATAGTCCCAAGTAGTTCCTAGGACTGGAGGTGGGATGTCTTGGTTGGAGAAGTTCAAGAAACTGTCACTACCGTCCTTTGATGGTAGAGGGGAGCCTATGTGGACTCAGGACTGGATGCAGGAGCTTGAGAAGACGTTCCGGGCCATGGACTGCCCGGCAGAATAGTAGGTAGGACTGGCTGCGTTCATGCTAAAAGGGGAAGCCTACCATTGGTGGGAAATGATGGAGATAGCCCAAGGAGAAATGAAAGACTGGGAGGAGTTTAAAAGACAGTATTATGAGACATTCTTCTCGAGCAGTTACAAACAGCAGAAGGCCACGGAATTTCTCAGACAGGAACAAGGTTCCCATACAGTGGGCCAGTATGAGGGTCATTTCGTGATGCTCTCTCTCTTCGCACCTCACGTAGTGGCCAATGAGGACGAAAAGGTTGCTAAGTTCGAGGAAGGATTGAGACCTGCCATTAGGTCTGAAGTTGTCTCCCATGGCTTTAGAACTTACGCACAGGTCCTAGATTGTGCCCGTAGAGTCGAAAGGGACAACGACCAATATGCTCAGCAGAGGGATACTTCCAGGATGGACCGGGGAAGGTTCCAATCTAATCAGTAAAGACCTCTTGCGACTTGCTATTACTGTGGGAAGACCGGGCACATTAAGAAGTGCTGTCAAGAGAGGATCTGAGCAGAGGGTCAAGGACAGGGAACGGACTGTCGACCACCGCCTAGAGGGCAAGTCCATGCCTTGACAGATGGGACACTCCCGAAGGATGATGAGGCCATAAATGCAGTGATGGGAGGTACATTGGCTATCTTTCACTCCCCTGCCAATGTATTGTTTGACTCGGGTGCCACACACTCATTTATTTCTACACAGTTCATACATGCCTTCAGTCTTAGATAATCTGTCATGAATGAACCTTTACATATTACAAACCCAGTTGGGGGAATGGTCACACCTAACCGTAGTCACATTTGAAATTCCTGAGGGGAAGAGCATAAGGATTTTGGGAAACCAAAAGGATACCTATCAGGCTAAATATTTAGGCTTGTTAGAGGAGAATAAAGAGGTGTCCATAGAAGAGATCCCTGTAGTCAAGGATTTTGCCAAGGTATTTCAAGAGATACTGGGACTACCGCCTTTAAGGGAGGTAGAGTTCTGCATCGAGTTGGTGCCGGGCACTGCTCCTATTTCATTGGCCACCTACCGCAGAGCACCAATGGAATTACGAGAGCTCGAGGAACAACTGGACGAACTGATGAGAATGAGATTCATCTGGCCAAGTGTTTCGCCGTGGGGAGCACCGGTCATATTTATTAAGAAGAAAAATGGGTCTATGTGATTGTGTATTGATTACCGACAACTGAATAGAGTCGCTATCAAGGAAAATATCCCTTTCCTAGAATAGATGATCACTTTGATCAATTGAGAGGGGCCCAATACATTACCAAGATTGACTTAAGGTCGGGATATCACCAACTATGTATAAGAGAATGTGACATACAGAAGACAACATTCAGGACCAGATACCGGTACTATGAATTCATAGTGATGCCATTTGGATTAACTAATGCTCCTGTTGCTTTCATGGATATGATGCACAGAGTGTTCATACCATATTTGGATCAGTTTGTCGTGATTTTCGTGGATGACATATTGATATACTCTAAGGCAAGGGAAGAACACGAGGAACATCTGAGTGTGGCATTGATGACGCTCTTAGAGCAAGAGCTGTATGCCAAATTCAACAAATGCCACTTCTGGAAGGATGAAGTCAAGTTTTTGGGACATGTAGTGTCCAGGTTGGACATTTCAATGGATCCCGCTAAGGTAGAAGCGGTGTTGAGTTGGGAGTGGCCTAAGAATGCGGCTGAAATCCGAAGCTTCTTAGGATTGGTCAGATATTACAGGAGGTTCATTGAGAGATTCTCCAAGATTTCTGCCCATTTGACTAATGTGACAATGTAGGAAGTCAAGTTCAGTTGGGATGACAATTGTTTGGTGACATTTGAGTAATTAAAGAAGAAACTGACTTTATCCCCCGTGATAATGATCCCAGTCAGTGAGAAGAAGTTATCGGTATATACGGATGCCTCGTTGATGGGTTTGGGGTGTGTACTTATGAAGGAAGGACAAATGGTGGCATATGCATCTAGGCAACTCAAAGTCCATCAGCGCAACTATCCTACTCACGAGTTGGAGTTAGCCGCTGTAGTGTTTGCACTAAAGTTGTGGAAACATATATGGAGAAGATTTTGAACTCTTCACCGACCACAAGAGTTTGAATTATATGTTCACTCAGAAGGAGCTGAACATGAGACAACGAAGGTGGATGGAGTTAGCCCATGACTATGTGACTACGCTTCAATACCATCCGTGGAAAGCAAATGTGGTTGCGGATTCTTTGATCAGAAAACCAAGGAGCACATTATTATGTTTGATGAGACAGGAACAAAGTTTGGTGGAAGCAATTAATGCTTTGAATATTAGGACCAATGGGGAAAAGAATGATGGATTACTATTCAGCCTAGTGTCTAGACCATTCTTGTTGGATAGAATTGCTGAAGGACAGAAGTCAGACTAGAATCTACAGTTATTGGCAGGGGATGAGACAAAACCGGACTAGTTGATACAAACAGATGGAGTGATTAGATTCAGGGGTAGACTTTGTGTTCCTAGTGATGAATCTGTTTAGAATGAAATTTTGGAAGAGGCACATAAGTCAAGGTATTCTATTTATCCGAGAGTTACTAAGATGTACTGTGACTTAAGGAGAGTATATTGGTGGCTGGGGATGAAAAGAGACATAGCTAAGTTTGTAGCTAGATGCCTTACTTGCCAGCAAGCTAAGGCAGAACACATGAAGACGGCCAAATTGCTGCGTCCATTGCCTATCTCAGAATGGAAATGGGAGCATGTGACTATGGACTTCTTGGTAGGATTTCCTAAGCCCAAAATGGAAGGTGAATCAATCTGGGTGATTGTGGACGGGTTGATTAAGTCGGCTCACTTCTTACTAGTATGGATTATAGCTTCTAGAGATGAAATGGCACGGTTGTACGTCATGGTGGTTGTGAGATTACACGGGGTGCCAGCTAGCATTGTAACTGATAGGGATACTAGATTTATGTCTGAATTTTGGGTAAGTTTGCAGAAGGCATTGAGCACACAACTGGATTTCAGTACTGCCTTCCACCCACAAACGGATGGACAAACTGAGAGGGTAAATGAAATACTTGAAGACATGCTTAGAGCTTGTGTATTGGATTTCAAGGGGAGTTGGAGTGATAACCTTCCATTGGCAGAATTTTCACACAACAATAGCTATCAATCGAGTATCGGCATGGTTCTGTTTGAGGCACTATACGGAAGACCCTGTAGGTCACCCGTGTTTTGGACAGATGTGGGAGAGAGTAGCGTACTTGGGCTAAAAGTCATACAAGAGACTACAGAGAAGATGAAAATAATTAGAGCATGACTACTAGCAGCTCAGAGTCATCAAAAGAGCTATGCAGATCGTAGAAGAAGAGAGTTGGAGTTTGAAATTGGCGACCATGTGTTTCAAAAGATTTCGCTGATGAAATGAGTGATGAGGTTTGGTAAGAAAGGAAAATTTGCACCTTGATTTGTCGGACCATTCGAGATATTGGAATGCTTGGGTGATGTTGCCTACCGTCTTGCATTACCACCTCAGTTGGGTGCGATTCATAATGTCTTCCATGTGTCAATGTTGAGGAAGTACAAACTGGATCCATCACATGTACTGGATTGGACTGAATTACCACTCAAAGAGGATGTGTCTTACGAGGAATCACAGGTGAGGATTATGGACAGAAAATAATAGATATTAAGGACGAAGACCATCCCACTTGTGAAGGTGAAATGGAATCACCATGATGAAGTCGAAGCATCATGGGAGCTGGAATCTGAAATCCAGAAGCGATATCCAGCTTTATTTTCGAATCAAGGTACGTAAAATTTCGGGACGAAATTGTTTTAAGGGAAGTAGATTGTAGTGACCTTAACCCTGAATCATAATTGCGTGATTTAATCATATCAATAAACCATAGGATCTAATTGTTAAGGAATTAGCTGATTAGGACTAATTTGCAATTAAGGTGAAATATTGGGGAAACTAATGACATTTTGTGGATTTTAGGAAAATTGGGCTTGAGCCCCATCGTATGAATGGACCGGACATGGACTGGTCGTTTGGCCCATGAAGTGGGCTATTTTAGTCCTTTCATTGGATTTTCAATTCAGCACATTCGGATAGAGGGAAAGTTCCCTAAACGACCTCAACCCTTCCAAATAGGAACATGGGTGGAGAGGGAACCTTCCCACTTTGGCTTGCACGATCAAGGAAAGGAAAAGGGAGGGAAGTTTCTAGTTTGTTGAAGAAGAGAAGAGAAAGAAAAAGAAAAAGGAGAAAGAAGAAAGGGAAAAGAGGCTAAGGAGGAAGCTTGGTGCATCATCCATTGCTTGGAAATCTGCAGAAACTTGAGGTAGGTGATTTTCAGAGTTCAACGGTAGTTACATTCATAGGAATATGATAAACCTCTTAGGATAAGCATCTAGATTCTTTGTTTTGCATGAAAATATATGTTGATCCATGTGTTAGAAGGATTTATGTGTTTAAACTATTATGACATGTTGATATGAGTATATGGGTGTGGATCATGTATTCATTCTAGATCTAATGTGTGAATCCATCTTTAAATGTTAGATTTAATGTGTAACATGTTAGTGGTAATGATTGGAAGTATAAGTATTGATTTTGAATGAGAATAGGTGCCTTGGTGCGACCGAACCATGTTGCCAAGCTCCCCAAAAATACTGGCCTTCCAGCTGAGCTCGAGGAGGAACCAAGAGCACCAACCGAGCACCTCGGCAGAACCCTCGGTACGACCGAGCTTACGACTGAGCCCCAATGGACCCCATTTTTCATGTGCAGTGAGGTTTAGGTGATTGTATGTTGTGTGTGGTGGTATTTTGTGGGAATTAGATGTATAGGAGATTTGGTGCAACAGAAGGGCCTAATTGCCCAGTTTGCTGTGAGCTGACCCTGTGAGGTGAGCTATGATATGTGATGAGGTTCCTAGTGAGATATACATGAGATATTTAGTGTGGTATGATGTTGGGTGAATATAGCCTAAGGTATGAGAGATTATTGATGTTTGGTATGTGGGTCCTATATGAGCCTTGTCTGATTGTTTTGTGCTTGTGAGTGATGCTAAATGCAATCACCAATAGTGAGTGCGTAAGAGTGACTCTAGATGAGTTCATTGTGTGATGAGTTTGGAATGATCCTAGGGTGATCATGGTTGGATTTCAGAACTCTTTATATGAGAGGGTCTGTTGTGATTGAGATGGTTGTTCCTGCCTTCGGGTTTCATCCCCGAAAAGGAAAATGGTGTTTTTCTACCTTGGGTAGTATCCCTTGAAAGAAAAGGTAAAATGGTGTTTTTTTACCTTGGGTAGTATCCCCTGAAAGAAAAGGTAAGATGATGGTTTCTGCCTTGGGTTAGCATCCCCTGAAAGAAATGGATAATGAGATTTCAGTACTCTTTAGATAAGAGGATCTGATGTGGTTGGTTAAGCACATTCCTGGGACAATGTTTCCTAGAGGAGATGTGGGATTGACTCTACGGTTAGGCTTGGCCTAACACTCCTTTTGCATTTATTTCATCATTTCATCTCATCATAAGCATTTGCATCATAACTTCATACTTCATAGCATTCTTGATTGTGAGTGTCATTTCATCATTTGTGTGTTCATGTTGTGTACATTTACATGAATTCATAACTGTGTGTGATGTGTGGTTGCTGATTGTGTTGTGGTGTGTTGTATGGTTACTAATTGAGTAGTGATGTGATGTATGGTTGCTGGCTGTGATCACCCCACGGTCGGGTGGACCCTAGGTCGATCGGGTAAATATGGAGTCGCCACCATTCATTGAGTTCAGGTGTGATTGGTCACCCTTGATATGCCAATTAATCCTAAAAATAGACAAAAAATTAAATAAGCAATGGTCTAACCAGATTTCGGGTAAGGAGGTTTATTTGAGAGATCGGGAAGGTGTTAAGCACCCGTTCTCTCCCGGTGTAACCGGTTACCTGGTTCAAATTTGTTTGGCCAAAAATCTGAAATAAATCATAGTTAACAAAAAAAAAATCTTCAAAGATCAAATCAATTAAATTTTACTACAACCATGCATTAATCAGATTCATCAAATTAACAAAAATAAACATTCATAACATGCTCTCAAAAATAAAAGAAAAGAAAAAATAATAATAATAAAACAAAAAAAAATTCCTATAGCAACCGATGATCTCCTATGTTATGATCTATGCTTTGGACTCTTGAATGCAACTTGGCTTGAGATGATGGTGGCAACAAAATAGAGGTTAAGATCTCTTTTTATTTATTTTTTGGTTGTAGCCAAACGAGGCCTTAGAGTGGAACTCTTTTTGGTTTTGATTTTTTTTTGGGGTGTTTTGTTATTTTTTGGTTTATGGGGATTGTTTTGTTCCTTTTTTTTCTCTGGTTTTTGTACAGGAAGAAGACGAACAGGGGGAGAAGAGGATGGAACAGGGGGACGGAGGAGAGGAAGGGAAGAAGAATAAGAAGGACAGGGAGAGGGAGGTGGAAGAAGACGAAAGGAAGAGAGGGGGTTAGGGAGAGACGAAAACA
>JAUPMG010037005.1:0-14422 GCA_031762675.1 Pachysandra terminalis | reverse complement strand
GATCCACCACTCTCCTTTTGAGGAAGTGAAGGTGATGTCTCTAGTCTTTGATGGACCATATCGGGTCTATCGGATTCTGGACGTTACAAAAGGAATCTTAGTGTGGGTGCTCTGTTCCACTCCATAATAATAAAGATGCCTAAACCACCTTCTCTTTTTGGGTACCAGACTTTTTGCCAAGAAATTTGATGGATTTTCTTCCCACTACCATTGCCAGACCAAAGGAATTTGGCACACAGTCTAACAATGATTCTAAGAATTTTCTTGGGAATAATGAAATGGGTGAGCTAATAAGTAGAGACATTGAAAAGTACAGATTTGATCAATTCAACTCTCCCAGCATAGGAAAGAGTTCTACTCTTCCAACCCTTGAGTCAAGTTTCCACACGATCAAGGAGAGGTTTGCAATCCTTAGTGTAATATTTCTTGGTGAATAATGGCAAACCAAGATATTTAATTGAGAAGGTACCCTAAGAAAACCCAATGGTTTGGAGAAGACTAACCTTATCTTGTTCATATGTAGCCACCAAAAATATTTCACTTTTCAGCAGGTTGGCTTGAAGTCTAGTCCGTAATTTGAACCAGTTGAGAGCATTCTTAATAAAGTGCATGGACTGCCCATTAGCTTTGGAGAAGATAAATAGGTCATCAGCAAAGCTAATAAGAGATATGCCAAGATCCTCACATTGTGGGTGGAATTGAAAACCATTAGGCACCGCATAATGCTTGAAATTTGTAGCCAGGAGTTCCATGACAAGAACAAACAAATAAGGAGAGAGAGTCTCCTTGTCTAATCCCCTTCTTGGCCTTGAAAAAACCCACTGAGTTACCATTTATAATTAGAGAATAAGAAACAATAGCGATACACTCCTTACTCCACTTTATGAATTTCCCTAGAAAGTTCCAGCTTTCAAGCAATTTCATAATCGTCACCCAATTGACACTATCATAAGCTTTATAAAAGTCAACTTTATCACTTATGCTCCTGCCCGGGATAAACACAGATTGAAAGTTGCCCACTATAGGTGGAAGTACACTCTTAAGTCTACTGGCAATCAATTTGGCAATACACTTATAGGTGACATTGCAACAAGAGATAGGCCGAAAATCCTCAACATAAGAAGCAACTGTTTTTTGGGGACAAGAGTAATGAAATTGTGATTGGTTTGTTTAAGTATCATTCCGGATGAGAAGAATTCTTTAATAGCTACCACAAAGTCATCTCCATTGATATCCCAGGCTTTTTAAAGAAGAGGGAGGAAAATCCATCAGGCCCAAGAGCTTTGTCTTCACAAATACTGAAGAGAGCAGTCTTGATGTCCTCAGTGGAAAATTTATTTATGAGTTCTGCTCCATCATCTTGATTCAATCCATTGTCAAAGTGCCAGTCTCTGTTTTATTGAACAGTGGGGACCTCGATTCCAAGTAGGGTTGCTGAAGTGATCAGTAAAGATGCTCTCAATATCACTCATATTAGTAGTGAAGGATCCATCACCACTAAATATGGAAGCGATTTTATTTGTGGAACGATGGCTAATCAGAGTATTATGGAAGAAGGCAGTATTGATATCCCCAAGACTGAGCCAATGAATTCTAGCTTTTTGTCGTAGCATGGACTCTTGTGTTCTGACAAGCATAATAAACATAAGATATGCTGCGTTTTCACCAGGGAAAGGGTTACACTGATTCATACTAACCTTTTGAATGTCCTCAAGTTCAGATCTAGCTTCATTGACTTTCTTATCCATTGACGAAAAACGATTTCTACTCCAAAGCTTCAGTCTAGCTTTAGTATTCTTTAGTTTGCTAGCCAAAACATAAAGGGCAGTGCCATTCACCTTAGTCATCCATGTTCCCTCAACCACCTTAAGAAAGTCAGGTTCATTACACCAACAGTTGAAGAACTTGAAAGGGGCCCTGTTCTTGACTAAATCATCGTTTATGTGAACAATCCCCGAGGCATGGTTAGAAATGCTAGGGTTCAGAAAATGTATATCCGCCGCATTGAATCTGTTGAGCCAGCAATGGTTAACAAGGGCTTTATCAATTCTAGATTTGATAAGCTCATCACCATGCTATTTATTAGACCAAGTGAAGAAACACCCCTTTGTGTTCATGTCAAGTAAGCTAACTCTGTCAATCAAGTTGTTAAAATCTTTGACAGCACTGTAATTGATAGGTCTTCCACCAGCTTTTTCGTTAGGGCTTCTCACAATATTGAAATCTTAAAGAAGGATCCAAGCCTCATAAGGGTTTATCATATCAATCTGATTCCACAACCATCTTCTCTCAATGTCATCATTGGAGCCATACACCAAGGACACAAAAAAGTTTATATTATTCAATCTACTAGAGATCTAAGTATGAATTACTTAATCACTTTTAAAAACTATGGTAACATTCACTGTATTCTGGTCCCATAAAATCAAGATTCTGCTTTAGTAGATTCCTGGTAATTAAATTGATACATCCACCCCGGGGCAATACTTCTCACAATAGTGTCCGCATTGAAGCTTCTAGCTCTGGTTTCAGCTAACCCAAGCAAGCTAATATTGTTATCCACAATGAATCTTCTTACCTCACTCTGTTTAGTGGGGTCATTCAGACCCCGAATATTCCACATTGCGAAATTTATCATCTAGTGATCTTTTTGGGAGCTGCCCTGGTCATCGGGGTCTCCCCTTCAACTTTGACCTGCTTTAATTTGTTCCTTTTATTGGGTTTGTCACTTTTCTTGCTGTTATAGAGACCCTTTCCCTCTTCGGTGAATAGATCATCAGCATCAAGGATATCAAATGGGTTATGTACCTCAGTACAAATAATGGGAGAGATTCTACTAGGGGAGGGCTCACCAGTGATGCTTTTACAAGATCTACCTGCAGTGAGCCAAGGAAGGAGGGAATCAGTATTTTTATCTGCACTAGTTCCACTCCCACTGCCCTTCTATAGCAGAGTACCAACAATTCTATGCTCAGTAACTCTCGTCTCAGTTAATTGATCAGGGCTAGTCGATTTCGAGAATTGTTTTAGCTCCGGCATGGTGGCTGGACTGCTAGGGGAAATAGTTCCATTGCCGATTTCTAAAGTGATCTTGGAGAAATTCCAACCCTAGCTCGATTTCTAGGCCTTTTTCTCTTCTTCTCCTTCCTCTCCAAATATGCTCAAGGAAAGGATGACGAGGGAATAGGTGCCAGTGAAAGGCACCAAGGCAACGACTCCTAAAAGAAGGAGAGATGGGGGCAAGCACGTCACGCCGACTACCAACGCTTGAATCGTCCTCTTCAGACCTTTTTGATGATGATGAACCTTTCATCTTCAGTTCTGAAACAACGCCCCTCGGCCCGAGCACAACAAGACCCTCCATCGATTGAGAAGGTATTTTTTGGAACCAACTTTGACCGACCGGTCATTGTGGAGTGATCCATCACTATTAAGGATGTCCGATCTTTCGACATAGTCGACACCTTGATTGCTGCTAATTGGTTACCCATTCTCCATTGGGGCGGAACCGCTTACCCGTTCGTCGTCCCTCTCGAGTACCCTGCACTGCAGTTGCAACACCCACACCAGCTCCAGCTGGTAGATTCCCCAACAAGCAGCAGGAAGAGGGTGACAGGACCATGGGTAGTAGGATGGAAGCCTTAGAGAAGGTGGCAGAAGTGATTAGGACTAACTTGAGGGAGCACATGTTAGCTTGGCAGTGGACAACTGCTAAGATCCGGACGGAGCTGCAGGATCAGCGATCTGTGTGGGAGAGGGCCACAGATCAGATGATGGAGTACTTGAGAAAGATATTGTTCTCGTGCCACAGGACCAATGATGTGCCAATGCCACCCCGTGCGAGCGTTCTTGAGCCTGGGATAGAGCCCCAACAGCACAGTAGGGGGAGGTGATGAGGTAGAGTGAGGGATTTAGAACCTCGGAGGGAGAGTTGAGGGAATGACTACGTTGATTGTTTAGGTTGTTTAACTTTAGTTGTTTATTTTCTTTTGGTTGGATGAACTCTGATGACTTAGACTTTAGCTGTTTATTTTCTTTTGATAGGAGGAACATGTTGTGTGATGATTTTGATAACTCTGACTCCTTTTCTAATTTATTAGGTCTATGAATGTATAGTGATAGCTCTTGGTGATGAAATTCCTTTATGGTGCTACCTTGGTGTTGTTGCTTTTTGAATTCTTTTGTTTCATTTGACTCTTGCTGTGGTTGCTTGGTGACTTTGTCTCGTATTGCTTATTTTCATTCGGCAAAAGAAATTGTGAATTGTGTGATGGGACCATTATTTGTGTAGATATGAGCCTTTGTGACATATAAAGGGAGTAAATGTTGGGGACCATGTCGTCCTGATTTCGGGGACGAAATCCTTTTAAGGGGAGTAGGTTGTAAGAACACTCATCCCATAACCTGGACCTTTTGACTTGAACCAACTTGTTTCGAGCTTTTCGGCCCATAGTATTAGCAAGAGAACCTCATTGGTCATGTTGGGCATGGGTGTGGTCGACATTGGGCCTTAGTTGAATGAATTTAGTTGGCTAGGGAGACTAAGGTAATTCTCCATAGCCCAACCCTTACCATATATAGATATAAAGATAGATTAGGGTAAGGAGGAAAATTCTGGCAAATGTGAAAGAAAGGGAGACGGCTAGAGTTGGGATCGGGAAGGCTGCTCTGACCTCTTCACCTGCCGAGGGATGAAGAGAGAAAGAGAGAGGGAGAGAGAGAGATGCAATGAAAAACTCCCAATGGGGAAAACCGCACAGGTATGTTGCTGGATAGAGTATAGTCATGTTATTGAGACTTGTCTCTCATTTTTTGGTATTCAAAGGATTTTTTATCTGTATTGTTGATTTATTGATTAGAATCCTTTCTATTGGCTTTGAATGATCTTTTGAAGGCTTATTTATGTTTTCGGAGTGATAGGAGTTGATTTGTGTGGTTTAAAATGGATTGCATAACCTAGATTTGGATTTCAAGACCTCAAGGAAAAACCCAAAAATCAAGCAAGTTGGCAGGTGTCTATCCACTGACCCCTCTGCTGACAGAGACTAGTTTGAGGCTATTTTTGCTATTCGGCAGGCGTCAGTCCACCGACGACCCTGCTGAAGGACCTGTAATTTTCACAGTAAAGAGGATTTTTGGGAATTTTGAGAGGGTGACCTAGGTGGATGGTGTGGGGCTACAGCCATTGTTGTTGTTGGTTTCCAGAAGCAAGAATGACCATGGTGTGTCAGTTTTGGTGTTCCGAGGTTCTTGTTGCTACCATTTCCATTGTAGGTTGATCCCGTGTAGTTATGTTGTGGACTTGTAATCATATACTCTAATGTTCTTCTTGTTGTGATAACGGATGGAAGTGGGTGAATGTGTGCAATCAGATATCCGAGTGTCTGGGCGCTCGGATAGTTTCTGTTTTAGGCCTTCACTTGAGATCCTCTTTAATGCATTACATACTAGGTTGATGTCAATTGATAAGTGTACCAGGAGGTGGAAATCTACGAAGAAACAATGCGATGCCTCCAGACTGGGTTGACAATATACCTTGTGGGGTGAAAGTTCCCACTAGAACTAGGGTAGGATGCTTGCAAGCTCCTATACAGGTTCGCTACCCCTCAAGTATTGTACACTCGAAAATTAGCCTTACAGTAAAGTAGCTTTCGTGCCATGGGTTACGCCCAGAACGGAGAGGGGATTCCGGTAGTTCCTTGGATACGTCCTAAATCGGTCTTTGTTGTGGGAAGCATTATATAAGGTCCACTTATCAAGCGATATTAACCTTAGTACATCACATTGTGCATTCATGTCATTATTGAGTGTGACAGTCATTGCATCCATTTTAGTTCATGTGAATGCTTCATCTCATCTCATTCCATCTCATTTAAATTAACCATCTGCGATTGGTTTATGTTGTACATGATATTGGATTTAATCGCACTAACCTTTGTGATTAATTTCCATCATAGGACGGGTGATTTTTTCCAAGCTTCTTACTGAGCATCATAAGCTCAAGCAACATTTTATGTTGTAGGTCGGGAGGAGGAGCGATGCTGTTAGCTGGACTTTCATTGCTCGTGGACATAGTTGTTTCTTCCTTTCATGTTGATTAGTACCACCAAGAGAATTATGATTGTGTAAGATGTAATCATGTGGTGATCCAATTAGTAGGATAAGGTTGTATAGTTTGTTGAGATCTTAACCGGTAGAGTTTAAGGATCAGATTTTTGGTTATTACAATGTATTTCACAGTTGTAGCACTTTCGCACTCTGATTCAATTAATAAACGAAAGTACTTATTGCTTTTATTTACTTGTGTTGTGGTAGAAATCCGCGGTCCTGTTGAGGATCCTGAAGGTCTAACCTCGTGATCCCTGCCACCCTAGCTAGGGATTCGGGTATCGGGATCCGGGGTGTGACAGGCAACCACGTTTTGGAGAGTGATGTTTGAAGTTTTCAATGGAATAGGTTAATGGGAGATGGATTTGGTTTAAATACTTAAATTATAACGGATTTCCTTGGTTTGGTCATTACAATCTTAGTTTTAGTTACTTACACTACACTTCCCCATAACCTCTTTTATTTCAAATTCTTCCCTCCAACTTCATCCATATTGTACCTTAACCCCATTACCACATGTTTGATTAGTAATTAATCCAATGCTCTAATTAGCCTATAAGACAACACAATGAAGTATAGGAAAATGCCCATTAATTATGATTCATCTTTAATGTCACTAATTCAAGTTTGAATCTCGTTCATTATTAATTAATTCTTTTAGTTACTTTCAAATTGATTAATATTTCTTATTTCCGGGTTAGGGTCACTACACCTGGTTTCCCGGACTAGCCATCAAGCAATCAGTAGGATTGTCGGTGAAAATATTCTTCGGAAGCTATCCGTTCTCCCATACGAACAAAGTCATTGGGACACCATCACAAGTATCATTTCCCACAACAGTTAGATCTCTGGCAATAACACCCTTCAGAAACTATTTGTGCGCCTATACACATGGATAATCCTTAGGAAGCCATCACGGGATACCTTTCCATGGCGTACATACATAATCAAACCTAGTTCTATTACACATGCACAATCCATCACAATCATACTGCAATTATAGCACTCATGTACAATCACTCATAATCATATCCTCGATGCTTCGCTCTATCATAATCATACACTACATATCACGCTGTTATCAAGTTAATTCAAATCATTCAATTGTTTATGCATGAGTCACAAACTTCATATTAGTCGTGGGCTCACAACCCCAAGTCCAATGGTTCAATCCCTAAGTCACGAGGTCCAACCCGAAAGCCCTGTCCACAGATAGCAGTACTGGGGGTTCATCGGTACCCTCACCAGTGTACCGGTGGGTGCCGATGGTCCTATTTCAACTAAGATATGGTCCCTGTTGGTACCCTCATAAGTGTACCGGTGGGTACCGACGAAGTACTCTATGTATGTTATTTCTGGGTTCGTAAACCCTAGTTCTTTGGCGTCCAAATCAATTTGTAGTTATCCCAGAGGTCAATATGCATCAAAATTATAGTTCTACACTAATCAAATCCTATCTAACAATTCAATTAATCATCATAACCAAATCAAATCATGGATCAATCATATATGCTCATACAAATATGGAAATTTACCCTATCAACATGCTAGATCTATCTAACATGATTCAAACACCTATTAACATACTAGATCTACTTAACGTGATTCTAATAACTATATTAACATATGAAATCTAATTAGCATGATTAACACATCTATTCAAATGGAATCATACTATAATACAATCAAGTCCTAAGGCATCATAAACAACACATAAACACATACAACTCTGGGAATCAATCATATCAAATCTACAAACATTATCAACACATCTAATTTCATGGAAATCATACCATAAGCAAATAATATTCTTGGAAATCATACAAGGCATGCAGATCATGAAATTAAACATACAAATGGCCACGAAATCCCAAAAGAACAATACAGGAACTACAACTTACATCCTACGCTTGATTTGCTATCGATTCTACACGTTCTAGTCTTCTTCTTCGCCTCTTCTAATCCCAGATCCAGCCGCAGACCTTCTTCTTCGTTTCTTTCAAATCTCATATCTCTTTCTATTCTTTCTTTCACCAAACAAAACCCCAATTATCTCTCTTCCAATTGATGTAATCAAATCCTTTTTGATGCCTCTCTTTTTATTGTTTTTTTCTATCTTTCCCTTTCTAGTCCCAACATACCAAACCAATCTCTCCATCCCAAACTAATTAGAAACCTATCTCTTAATATCCTCATCCAATTAGAAACCTTCTATTCTAATTCTATCTGATTTTTAACTACTAATTTCAATTTACCTTTAATTAGGAACTTTAATTCTTCTAGAAAAATTTTATATTTAAGATACTAGTATATCCCTAACTTAGGTCCAAATGATCATTCCTAATACCAGCTCATAAGTCTTAGCCCATTAATTCTAGCCCATTATACTTATTAGTTAATTTACTAAACTTTCCTTCTTATTATCCAATTTAGATTATACGACTACCAATTTAAACTTAATTAATGACACTACACTCCCCCAAACTTTCAATTAATTATGATTTGTTCCCAATTCTACACTTTGATTATTAATGTAACCCCTATGCTCTATTTACTTAGGAAATCGCATTATTATTACTAACAGAAAATTACCAACTTATTCCTATGAACCTCTCTTTATTATTCAACCCTATCAATTACTCAATTTCTAAATATAATATTATATTTTATCAATTACTCAATTGCTAATTATAATATTATATTTTCCAGATTCGATCACTACAAGCTCGGCTGAGAACGACAGCAAATCAAAGGCTTTGAATGGGTATTAGATTGGCAGTAGCAGGGAGAGGATGGGGTTGGAATAGGTTTTGGGTTTGAATAGTGGTGAAGGTGAAGATCGGAAGAAGAAACAGAGGATGAGGGAGAACAGAGAATGGAGTTCTGTTCGAATGAAGATGAAAGTGAGCTTTGGTGTAATGGTAATGGTAGTTTGCAGGTGCGGAAATGGAAGTTTGGAGGTGCGGAAGAGAGGGAAAAGACAGGAGAGAAGGAAAGCTAGGGATGGTGGCTGAAGTAGGGGTCGTATTGGGGTATTTGATTTAGTTTGGGAAGTGTTGCTACTGCTGCTATTGCAGCACCACCAAATGAAGAAGACGAAGTGGAGATTCTTAGATGGGAATGGGGATTGAATGAGGTGGTCGAAGGGTTTTGATCTGTTGGTTTAGATGAGGGATTTGTCGGATTTTGGGAGGTGTCGAAGAAATGTGATCGGATGGGGAAGGTGCTGCCAAGGGTTGAGCGCCACCGAGGGTTGAGCATCATCGAGGATTGAGTGCTGCCATCGTCGGTTGAAGAAGGAAAGAAGGTGCTGCTAGGATTATTTTTTCTTTGATGGGATTCAATTTTCTCAGATTTCCTTTTGTTGGTTTTATTCATGAGGGTGAGGGTGAGTTCTTAAGAGCAGGAAGAGAGCTGATGAGAAGAAATGGGGAAAAGTCTAGAAGGATCTAGAGAGGTCGTTCAGGGGGTAGCTTGAAATAAAAAAAAAAGGTTTTCATTTAATGACTTTGGGGTTTCATTGGAAATATAAGGAAAATAAGACAAAAATGCAACTGGGGGGTTTGTAAAGAATCAAAATTCATGATAGAAATGAAGGTTTGATGTCACTTTGAGGCAGTTGGAGATACTTTGTGAACTCGTCACGTCGCCCAAAATTTCCACAAGGCAAATAATTTTGTGAAAAATCCCAAAATAATCTTTTTGCCTCACGGACTCGAAATTCTACGATTTTACAATCATTTTGAAGGTTTTAGCGTGTAGAAATCAAATCTGATGTTGAAATTTTATTTTTGCCAACAAAAACTCCAACTTAAACCAAAATGGCTACTAGGGGTATTTTTGTCATTTCCCTAAAGTCATGAATCTAGCAAAAATGGTACTCATCAAAAAGCAATTTTAGTCCAAATTTTAGATTTGAGATCAAAATTAGACTTTTAATTGAGAATCGAGTAAATGAGATGCACAAGGGTATTTTGGTCATTTTGCCAGAGTTTCAAGAATTTGAGCAATCGCTAAAGAGGAGTTCATAGGATGATTCAGGAATTGCCGATTCTCAAGTGAAGCCTTCCGAGAGTTGCAAAACATAGAGAACTACACTTCAGTGCAAATTAGGGTGTCTACAAGTTCCCCTCTTTGTCGGAATCGCGTGCGATAGATGACGTAGAAAAGACATTACCACAATTGGCACAGTTCAATAAAAAATCTTGCTTTAGGCCAAAATTACTAATCATATGCTGAACTTCCAAAGATTATGATGAGTTTTACTTTTTTGAAGAAATGATTGCTTGTCCTTCGCAGTGATTGAGTCCATTTGCAGGAGAACAATGCAAAGAAGAATTATCTGGGGCTAAGACACTACCAAGAAATTCAAGAAAGTTTCAAATGAAAGGTGAGTTATGTTTTTTTTGAGGAAGTTCTTCAAACAATTACTATTCATATGCATGAACTATAGATAGATGAGGACTATGACTTATCGGACTAAGTCTAGTCATCCTTGAGCTGCTTAAAAGGGTTGGACATTTCCCAACCTCAATGATTAGTGCTGCAAAACCATCTAGAATCAAGTCTGTATGTGAGACAGGATCCAAAAGAGATAGATTTGCTTTTGATTAGACTGATCATTACAATACAATCTTTCGGCTTCTTTTGCTCCAGCTTTTCTTTCACTTGATGTGCTTCAATTGTCTTTGGGCTTCCAGCTCTTGTTTTCATCTTTGACTGGGCCCTGCCGTTAATGAACTGAAGTCTTGTCTTCAACGTTCTCTTATGGGATTGTGTTAAGCTTTCTTGTGCTCAACTGGTTATTATATGTTTGGTCCCCATTCTTTTCTCGTTTTGCGTCATTTGATATCACAATGCTCCTACAGAAGGCATATGTTCTGATTGATTTGGCTTTTCTCTACTTCTTTTCGTTTCATGCACCCTGTGATATCTGAAACTTCAAGGAAAATACAAACAAATGTAAAAACCCCAATTTATTTTTCTTTTTGTCTTTATTCTTATTGTTTTTATGATTTTCCTTTTTTTTTCTTTCCTGTTTTTTGATATTTTTTTATTTTTGATTTTTTTAAGATTTCTTTTTGAATTTATTTTTCAAAAAATATAAGAAGACTTGGAAATTGAACACATTTTTTTTTAAATCCAAAAGTTATCATCCGAGGCCTCAAAAGTTTCTCCTTGTTAGGATGATCGGAATAGCCGAAGTAAACCTCTTCAAATGAATAGCAAATAATGTGATCGAACAACATCAGAGAGTTGTTGTAAAAATTTTGAGAGTTTAAATTCATCCCCAATGATTACAGAAACCAATTTTATCCCGTTGTCTTTTTGAGAGAATGAAAGAGTTGTTCAACTTAATCGAGTCAAAATTGCAAGAGTAACACCAGACCAAGCTGTTCGAAAACGCCAACATAAAAACTTTCCCAGTGTAGGTAAATCACTTTTCTCTGTTGAGAATACTTCTGAAAATGCTCGGTTGAGAATCACTTGCCTTTTAATAAACTTTGATCTCCAATTTTCTTTTCCTTTTTTTTAGTTGCACCCAATGCCTACGAAGGTTTTCATCAGAACTGGTTCCCACCCTGTTTTGTGAAATGACACCTTTACAGGTTTTCGCCGTGCCTGTGGTTTTTGATTACTTCAATCATCAGCTTTTTTTTTATTCTGTCATCACCAATCAAAATTGTTTTGATAAAAAGGGGACATATCATTTCGGACAAAACGAAAGCTGGTTTGGGTTTAAGAAAGAAAGATAAAAGGCTCAAACACAATGTTTTTTATGGAATGGGTGAACCGGGATTCGAACAACTTGAGGATCTTTCTCTTTCTTTTTGCTTTTGAAATTCTCCAAATTTAAAAATTTTCCCCAGTTGTGAACATTTTCAAATTTCCCTTCCAATTTTCTTTTCGACTTTTTTTTTCATTTCCCAACTTTCTATTTTGATTTTTTTTTGAAGCCCAACATTCGTTGTCCCAACTTATGAATCTTCAAAAACTTTCCCAAAATTTCTCATGGTTCTCCTTCTTTTGCCCCAATGTGGGGTTACTAATCCCAATTTAGGTTGTAGAAAAGAAATTATAAGGTTTAGAAGGTTTAAACTAAGGATTCTAAGATGTAGGGATTCCCATGAAAAATGGCCTTTGATCATTTCAACACAAACTTTAATTTCAGGCAAAATAATTTTTTTATTTTAATCTAAATTGATTAGTACAAGAAAAGTCCTTTTGATTGATCTGTTTAAGGATCCAAGCTCCATCAAACTGTACTTTCTTCAAAAACAATCCCCCTTCATGATTGGCTTGAATTTCCCGTAAAAAGTTTCTTAATGTGATAGTGTTTTCCTCAATATTGAATCCACTCAAGAAAGTTACACGCCTTCTTTCTTTCCAAATGCCCTGACCATGTGCTCATACGGGATTATACATGAAAAATTGAAGCCAAGTGATCTTTTGTGATCATATCCAAGTATTCAAAATGTGACCGGACACTTATGTTCCTCCGATTTCATCTTTGAAAAAATGGACACTGCCAAACCCCAGATCCCGATACCCGAATCCCTAGATACGGTGGCACGGATCACGAAATTAAACCTTCGGGATCCCCAAAAGGACCGTGGATTGCTACCACAACATAAGTAAATAAAAGTAGTAATTACTTTCATTTATTAATTTAATCAGAATGCGGAAGTGCTACAATAGAGAAATACAATTAAGATGGTATTAAAACCAAAATCTAACCATTAGCCTTTACCTGCTAAGATCTCAACAAAATATACAACTTGATTCCACTTCTAAGAACACCACATGATTCCATCTTATACAAGTCTAACTCTCTTGAGAACACATATCCACATGAAGGAAGGAAGAAAGCAGGTATGTCCACGAGCAAGGGTAGTTCAGCTAGCACCATCACTCCTCCTCAAGTCCTACAACATAAAACATTGCGTGAGCCTATGATGCTCAGTAAGTAAGAAATGGAATGTTCACTCGTCTTCTCATGGAAATCAATCACAAGGGTTAGTACCATAATAATCCGACAAAATTTCCAAGATAAAGTAATATAAAATGAGTAGCTTATGAGATGATATGAAATGATATGCAATCATTCACAGGACCTAAGATGAATGCAATGGGCCTCAAACGCGAACAATGATAGATATGCGTAATGTAATGAACTAAGATCAATATCGCATGGTAAGCAGACCTCATACCACACTTCAAACAACCAAGGCCAATTTAGGATGTATCCAAGGAATTACCGAAATCCCCTCTCCGTTCTGGGCACTAACCCATCGCACGAAGGCTACCATACAGTATGGCTAATTTTTGAGTGAACAATACTCGAGGAGTAGTGAACCTGCATAGGCACTCGCAAGCATCCTACCCTAGTTTCTTTGGGCCCTTTCACCCCACAAGGTATATAGTCAACCCAGTCCGTAGGCATCGCAGTTGTTTCTCCATAGATTTCCATCTCCCAGTATACTTACCAATAGACATCAACCTAGTATGTAATGCATGAAGTGGTTATCAAGTGAAGGCCTACAACATAAACTATCCGAGCGCCCATACACTCGGATAACCTAATTGTATACGTTCACCAGCTTCCATGATTTTCACAACAGCACAACAATCACAAATTATCACGTGTCCACAACAACAAGGGATCAACTAAGACGGAATGGTAGTCACAAGAACATCAGAACACCAAGATTGACACACCATGGTCATGTCTTGCTTTCGGAAACCAACAACAACAATGTTCGAAGCCCTGCACCATCCATCTAGGTTATGAACATGAAAACATTATTCACTGTGCAAACTACGGGTCAATCGGCAGAGGTGTCGGTGGACCGAACCTCTCTGTGTTTCTGGGTAGTCGTCAGCAGACGCGTCAATGGATCGAAGCTTGCCGAATAGCAAGATTTTCCTAGAATATGGTCTCTGTAGGCAGAGACATCGGTGGACCGAAGCCTGCCGACCAGCGCGATTTTGGGTTTTCGGAGTTTTTTCTATGGGTCTCGAAATCCAATCTTTGGCAATCTAATACATTCAAATCCACATGTAAACACTTCTAGACTTGTGAAAACATCATTAGACTTGAATAGAACATTCAAAACACATTCAAACAACGATCTAATAATTCAATCAATTGATAAGTTCATATATTCATTATATTCAAAAACAAGTGCATCAAATCTCAATCAAAGAACTACGATCACTGTAATGACCCAACTCCTTAAGGAAATCTCCCCTAGGTATTTTATGATAATTATATAGATTTCTCTAGCATTTATTTGAGCTAGGTTATGGGTAA
>JAUPMG010036994.1:0-14422 GCA_031762675.1 Pachysandra terminalis | reverse complement strand
TACAATGGTGCATGACCAACATATCACAGGCACAGTGACACCTTTACAGGTATTTGGGATTAAAACATAGGTTGTGTATGCTCTATAATATATACATAATATCTGTTTCTGTTGCTGTAAAACCTTTTAGAAACCTAATTGTACATATATTTCCTTGGTCTTATGGATGCCAAATTAACATACCTGTGTACATATGGAAAATAAATCAAACAATATTGGACCTAGTAATTATAAGAACAAAAGATGAGCTTGAAACATTAGTTTAATTAATGTGATAGCCACTGTGGTCGTGATTTCTTTTCCACAAAGTAGAGGATGTGTTTTTACAAGAATTAGAATTTATGACTCTGGATATTTCTTTATTTAGATTCCGAAGGTGCTTTACCCTGAAAATGCGACTTTCTAGGACTTGTTACCTTAGATCTTTTGAAATGCCATTTAATCTCAGTTTGGTACCATCACTTCGTCCACTTGTTAAGTATGACATTTGCATGTGTGGGACTATTTTAGTAACTGTATTATATGAGCTTGTTTGTTACAGAAGTTAGTTCCCATAATATCAACACAATCACTTTTTCACATGGGAAGATAATTACCTAAACTTGTAAAGGATATTACATAAATGATTCACACGAATATTTCATTGTTGATTGGAGATGAACTTAATTGATCTCTTGCTGTGGGAAGTACTTTAAAAAAGGCCACAACCCTTTTGGCCCTTTGGATTTAAAGCGGCTTGATTAAATGTCAAGACTTGAGAGGCACCTTGTCAACAAAATTCCATCCACCAATGGGTAAGAATCCCATTTGAGGGTGAATATTGTTAACCACCCATTTCCATTTCATATTGATGTTGCTGTGGCTACCTCACTGTTGTCTTGATGACTTCATAATTGATGTGTGGGTGAGCAACAAGTTGAAGATTAATTAAATACCGAATTCTTTGCTATACTAGAAGCTCTCAAATGGTCTTGTAAACCCAAACTGTTTGTTAACCTTAAGGATTATTTTTTTTATTTTATATTTTGTTTTTCATTTTTAAATTTATACTGGGTTGTTCCTACATTTTATTTATTTATTTATTTTTTATTTTTGGTGACGTGGAAACCTCGACCCCACTTAGTGGGGACATCGGATACATGACCCCCACCCACAAAGACCATATATCAGGTAAGCTCAGGGACTTGAACCTGGGACCTCCAGTTCCTGAGCTGGAGAGCATGCCAGTTGAGCTAACCCGTGTGGGTTGTTCCTACATTATTTTGAAGAATTTTCCATCGGTAGTCTGACTGCTTTAACCTCGTTATCAGAAAGCTGCTGTAGTAGAATTGAACTTCAAAAGCCAAGATCCCTTGCCATCTAGCTCATTAAGGGTGTCAACATTTTCTTTAATCGTCCATGCTCACCATACTATTGAGAAAAAGAAGCTTTGCTTAAACTATGCTTACTACCCTCTGACTAGGAGTTTAAATGTATGCATGCCATGGTGGGGTCTCTAATTGGCTATTTTAGAAAGCTGTGTCCTCTTAACATAATTTTGGACTTAGAAGGACCTTTCCATCCTGACTGGGATGGGCAACCAGCCACTTGAGTTCTTTTCTCTTTGCCCATGTTTGACGAATAGGTATAAGTTCTATGGTCTGCTGTTTTTTTTTTTTTCCTCTTTGAGAGTTCTGGAATGTGTTGAATGAATACTGATATATGCTTTGAATTGTTTTTCCCATTTTCTCTTCTATTAGTCTGTTGCATCTTGTTACCCTTTAATTTACCAATCTTGGATGAAACCTGTGATACATGTATATGAGTAGGGCTCTAACGAGCCGAGCCGAGCTTTTCCCAGCTCGGCTTAGGCTCGTAAATCTCTAGCAAGGCTCAGGCTCGTTAAAAAAAATTAGTCTCCGAGCCGAGCCGAGCTTTGCCTAGCTCGGCTCAGGCTCGTAAAAGCTCGGCTCACAAAAAGCTCGGCATTTAAAAAGCTTAGATTAGTACAAATGCATTAATATTATAGTTGATAATTATTATTATTTGTAATATAATATGTTAACATGTGTGTTTAATATTATTACATATATAAGTTATAGGAATATGAACGTGTAATCTCATTTAAAAAACTGTGCCGAGCTTTAATCGAGCCGAGCCTACCCAAGCTCGGCTCAAGCTTGTTAAAATAATGAGTTTTTTTCGAGCTCAGGCTCGGCTCGCGAGCCTAATTATAGAGCTCAAGCTCGGCTCATATGAGCCGAGCCTGAGCCTGAGCCGAGCTAGCTTGACTCGTTGACAGCCCTATATATGAGGGTATATGAACCGAGACTGAGCCTGAGCCGAGCTAGCTTGATTCGTTGACAGCCCTATATATGAGGGTGAGTTCCCTATGCATAGCGCATAAGGAACCTTCTCAATTTGCACCTTAATATCTTGACATGTGGCACTTGTTTGGACCGTATTAATGTTTTTGCCACATGAGCTTCCATGAAAAAAATCAGCCTGATCAAACGCTTATAACCATCTGATCAGGCACTCAAATTGCTGACCATGTCATTTGCTATGATGCGATGCTATAGTTGTGCTACAATAATTTTTGATGTGGTTAGCAATTCAAAGGCTCGACCGGGCAGCTACAAGTGTCCGTATCGGGCTGAGTTTTTGCACATAGCTGTCTGATCGGGCTATTTCTTGCATGGAGGGCTCATGTGGCAAAAACATTTTTTTTGGTCCACCCGAACAAGTGCGATGTGTTGAGATCATAGGGTGTGAATTGAGAAGGTTTACTACGAGCTCTTGCTCTGCCTCTCTCTCTCTCTCTCTCTCTCTCTCTCTCTCGCATACACACGCATGCACAATTATGCAAACATAGTTAAACACATACTGTGTGTGTCTATATATATATATATCACATATGCAAATAAAGTATTTGAGTAATTTCCTTATTTATGTTGTGATCAATATTGAAGGCAACAATTGTTTCTAGGTTCAATATGACAATCAAGCTATGGATCAGCATTCAGGGAGCAATGCTAGAGGTGTATTAAAGCATCAAATTGGGGAGAATGTTTCAAAAAGGGATAAGTTCAAGTTTCTTGTTAACACAGTAAGTACAAACTTCTAAAATTTATATTACTTTTGTAAATGCAAAAGGGATTATATCATGGAAGTCAAATATTTTCAGAAACAAAATTTCAAAGATTGATTCAAACTTTTAAGCAAAAAGGAAATATGAAAAAAATGAAAGCGTGATAGATTCAACATGATTGAAATTTGCATTTGTTGAAGAATGATCGATTTTTTTTTTTTTTTTTTTTGCTAAAAGGAGCCCTGCAATCCCAATTTTTTGTTTTGTTTTGGAAGATAAGTTACTACCTAACTAGATTGTTTGCTCATTTATCATTTACAATTGAAAATAAGCTATTATATAAATGATTTGATTGCTCTAGATAATAATTTATGCAAGATTTAAAGCTTTACCATAAAGAAAGTTGAACTTATTGTAATCCGGATGCTTCATTAGAATCGATAAGATGTAAACATTCGGTTTCTGAACGTACAAAAGCTTATATCCAATTAGAGTTCTTATCTTGACTCTGGAAAAAAGCAATGTGTGTCACATCCCTTGTGCAGGCTTTTTTAAGATAAGTTGCTAAGATAACCCTAAAATATGCGCAGCTTCTTGACCTTGAGGATTCAAAAGAAGCTTTGTATGGTACTCTTGATGCTTGGGTTGCATGGGAGCAAAATTTTCCTATGGTGTCGCTGAAGAGAGCATTGGTTGCTCTTGAGAAGGAGCAACAGTGGCATAGAATAATTCAGGTATGAACAAATCCTTCCCTCCCTCTCTCTCTCTCTCTCTCTCATATGTGTGTGTGCGTGTATTTTAACTCCCGCTACCACTGCGAACTTTCTTAACGTCTAGTATCTAAGATGTAATCTTATCCCACTTGGTCACTTTGTGCCACGTGATAGTGGGCTCACTTGTAAATAACATCCATGATGGAGCAGTTGAGTGGCCAGAATGTTGGTGTTGAACAATTGAGGAGTCCTTCCTTTTATCTTCGTCGTCAGAAGCAATTTACTTTCAATTGCCAGGATCACCTTCTTGGTTTGGGGTTTTCTTGTGTTTGAACTGATATCACTATTGGCGTCCCGCTAAGCTTTCCATTAGTAACTATGACAATGTTCAAATTGAAGTGATTATGCAATGTAAATGTTGTTATAAGTTAATCCTTTGCACATTTTATGCTATGCAATATTGTGCAAGTATGTGCATGCCTAGTTTTCCTCCAACCAAAAGATTATGGTGCTATGCAGTGTGTTGCTGAAGGCTAGACAATAAAGTAGGGCTGGCCCGTAGGTATGAAGTTTGAATAAATGGCATCCTCTTGCACCATCACTCTTTAGGCTGTAAATCCACATTGATTCCCCCTTGAAGGTCTCCTGTCGAAGATTGGCGACCAGTGGAGTCGATAGATGGGGGCCTGAAAGTAGGAAGACACTTAGTTTTTCTTCCAACCAAAAATTATGATGTGAGGCAGTGAGCTTCTGAGAGCTTACTCTGCTCTATCATCCACTGTGGGTTACATTTGGGTCATTAGAAATATCTCGTCAAGAATATGATGTTATAATGTTCAGACTAAACTTTGAAGTTCTGATGTCATAAAGTGGTATAATGATCTGGGGTGAGATTAAGTTATTTAAGCTGAAGATTTGCCAGTGTAGAGGTTTTTTTTCTAAGAAACCTTGATAGTACGTGAAGTTAAACTCAGTTCAGAATCTCTAAATTTTTCTGCATACAAATTTAGTTATGCTTCATTCACAGATTTTTCTTTGATCTTATTTCACCTTAGATTCATGGTTGTGAAGTCCAAATGGTTTCTTTGACAGATATGTAACACCCGTCTTCTTCTTCTTCTTTCTTTCTCTTTTTCCATTCCTCTTTCAACTATCTTCCAGGTAATAAAGTGGATGTTAAGCTAGGGACAGGGTGCTACGATGGGCACGTATGGGCAGTTAATACATGCTCTAGATATGGACCACAGGGCTGAGGAAGCACACAAGTTTTGGGTAGAGAAAATCAGTGATGATCTGCATTCTGTCCCGTGGCAGTTGTGCAAAATCATGATATCTATTTATTATAGGAACAACATGTTGGAGAGTCTGATAAAGGTATTCCTTTCCCTGTGTTTGTGTTACCTCCTTGTCGGTTTTCATTTCTGTAGAATGAATAATAGTGTCATAGATAAAGATAATCTTTTTCTATTTTCCTACAACTAATCATCAATTGTAGCTTGTTCATGCCTACTCATATGTTCATTTTGTTTCACTTTTTCATTTCAGAACATGTAAATACTCGAGTTGTTTTAGGATTTGAAAATATTAGTGTTCCTGTTTCTTCTTGTTTTCTAATACCAGTAAGTACTGTAGTTATGTTGGAAAATAACTGACTAAACATAATATCCCACAACCATTTGCAAAATGTTTCCTGCACTTCTCTGTTTGCAACTAATATATGGATAGGCTTCTTGTATTTTTTTTTTTTTTTTTGATCAATATAATAGGGGTTTCTTGTATTGACATGTGGAGGGATGGCAACCACTGACCCAGGCCATCCATATAATAGGGGCTCATCTAATAAAGTGACTCTTCTATTAATATAAAATGTTAAGGTCCCAATAAAAAATTGGCCGAGAGAAGAGGGGGCTTTTGTAGGCCTATCAAAGATTCGGATCAAATTCTGCTATATTCGAACCCGAGCAGGTAACAAAATCCGAATATCCAAATCTGATTCGATATCCGACGGATCATGTATTACATGATCCGAATTTGAGTTCGATTAAGAACTCGGATAACCGAATCCGATCATGTCCGATCTGATAAGCTCTTGGCTTTTGCACTCTAGCCTTTTATACTTTTAGATTTTAAATATTTATATTTAACTTATTTAGTAGTTTTTAGATAATTAAAAAATATGTGCATTCAAGACTTCATAATTTATATCACGTACCTTTTATATATTTAGGTCTTTAAATATTTAAATAATTACAACAATATAATACTTAAACAATATAGAGACAGACGATCTCTTTTAAATAGATGGGGGAAGGGTAGATCTAGTTCATGTGCCTTTTATGCTTAAACAATAAATCATGTGCCTTTTATATTTTTAGGTTTTTAAATACTTGGAACAATTAAGTGTTATTATATTTAGAAGAAAAATAGGGTTTGGAGATAATGGCAAATAATATCTATTAGCGCTTTAGGTTTTAGCACTTTAGCTTTTTATATTTTGAATATATATATATATTAAATCGGATCGGATCACTTTTATTTGGATCTTGGATCATACATCTTATAACGGATCTTGAGTTACCAGATCTGGATCTGGGTCGAATTTGGATTATGGTCCAGTCCATTGATAGGTCTAGGCTTTTGCCACATAGTAGAGGGCTATTGGGCTGAAGTTGACTCATAAGGAGAGCATGAGGTGGAAAACGTGAGGAGCTTGTATGGCCAACCAAGTTACATCTTCTATGGAGGAAATGTCCCTTCGGGTTACTCATCTGCATAGTCAGAAGAACAGCCTGCCTGCTTACTTAGATTCCCATGCTCATCTTAATGCTTGCACAAATGGTGGGGTTGGGTGTTACGTTCATGTTTATTTTTTGTATATAGACTCTAGCCAAATTGGATTTCTTCTCAATGATGGGATTGATCCCTCTCCAAAAATCTGTTCTGTTGCGTTAAATCTCTTGTTCCTTCTGGCACCAGCTACTGCTGCCTTTGTTTGAATCGGGTTTGGTATCTCACTCCATTCTGTAGTGCATCTTGATTTAGTGGTTTTCTTGAATATACAATAATATCTTTTGAACAAATATATTCAATATTATTAGGAAACTCGCACTCTGCATCTTTTGTCATAGACATCAAATAATATTTCAATTCCATAGTTGATAACAAAATCTGACACACACGGTTGAGTATTAATCTTAAGAGGTTAATTTTTATTACATATTTGACCTTATTTTTGGCCGTCCAGAAAAAGAAAAACCCCAATTTTTTTCTTGGTTAGGATCTTCTGATGAAGATAAATAAAAAATGTGGGAAGCTTAAATTGTAGAGATCTCTACCACCAAAAGCATGGTAGTACAGGAACTACCGAATGCTGGACACTGTCTTTCCACTTCTAGTTACAACTTTGACTTGGCTTTCCTTCCCCACCCCCAAAAAAAATGTAAAAATAGAAATGGCCTGTATATTTTTTTTGCAATTAATTGGCAGCCTTGCTGTTATGTGTTGCTGTTGGTAAGTAGTACTTAGTGTTGAACGTTTGTTGTTAGAACCCATTGTACATCTTTCTTGCACTAACCTTCACATAACTTGGTATTATGTCTCTATTCTGAAGCTTTTCAAGGGTCTTGAAGCATTCAATCGCAAACCCCCAGAAAAATCGATAGTGCGGAAAGTGGCAGATGCATATGAGATGTTAGGTTTAATTGATGAACAAAAGAGGGTACTTGAAAAGTACGGCAATCTATTCTCTGGGACGAGGGAATGCTCTAGGAAAACTAGAAAGGCCTCACAGAAGAAACTGATGAAACCAGGTACATTCTATCATTGTGTTTAGTTCTGTTATCTCTACTCTGGACTAGTGTGAAATGTGATGACTATCTAATGATGACATTTAGGAGAAAATCTGTAATTGCCTTCAAGTTATAATTTTTTCTTTTACCTTTTTGCTTTTATATGATCATTACCATAAACCTTGCCAGTTCATGAGCAACTACATTATTGGTTCTCTGACAGAAGAGAACTTGACCTCCCTCATCAATGTATGTAGAAATTGCATCCTCCAATATCCAAAGGAACCTCCTCTTCAAACATTGAATAACGTACTTGGTACTGCCTTCCAGTAATAGGTTTTTTACCCCAATTCACCACCAAGTGTAATGCTTTCCCTGATGGCTTCATCTTGGACACCTGAAGGACGTCACGATGCTCATCCGTAGCTATGATCAGTTCCTGCAAGTGTAGCTACAACTTGAAACAGCCATGTCACAATTAAGTGAAATTTCTTTATGGGGGATATCACTTCGGCATCACAGGACATTCTCTCTTGAGGGCTTGTCTCATCTTTATTCAGTACTACTGTTACATAAATCTTCTGACATTTTTGTTTGTCATAATATTTCTTTTGGTTCTTGTTGTTTGTAATTCATTTCTAGCTTTCCAAGTTAAAGATCCAATGAAAAATTAGACTTGATAGTACTTTGTTCTTTACTTCTTCTTGCTTCAACACCATCAGATTCTAGATATCTAGGGGTTCCAAACCAAATTGATTTTACCACCAAATATTGTCTCGTCTTCATTATAGTAAATATGATGGACTATCACTCAGAACCCTTTTCTCTTAGATGTTCATTGGCAGCTACTGTATTAACATAACACTTCTATGGGTGGCACTGCAATTCTCCACATTTTCTTCCATAAGTGATATAGATGGCGTTAAGTGAGGTTGAAATTTTTTTGGATGTCCATCTATGTTTTAATGGGAGTATAAAGGTTTTGCACTTTTGCTCTTCTGTTTCGAAAATTCATTCCTTTGCTAGTATTGATTGCTGTCCTACTTGGATTTGCCATCACAACTAAATCTGGATGCAAATTGTGGATGCTCATGATGCTCTAGATGCCCTTCAATTAATTGTGTTCCATAAATTGAAGTGCATGTTAACAACCCAATTCGGCAAAGGCTGAACCGACATTAAACTAAATATATTACTCTAGGTGAAGCAGAGAGTATGTGGAATACTTTTTACCACTTTACCAGGTGGGAGGAATCTTACACGTCTGTTGTGGGGTTTTCCAATGCCAGACCCAACATTATGGCCAAGTTATCACTAAGAAACCAATTAGGGATTGAAGCCTGGAATGTTGCTCTAGGAAAATGGTCTCTGTTGACACTCATGCCCTTCTTTATTCTTTATATCTTTCTTATTTTATTTTCTGTGTGTTGTTGTTGCAGTATGTGAGTAGGGTGGGTGGGTATTGAGGGGGAACAAGTTCTTTATTGGATCCTTTCCTTTCCTTTCTTTCTTTCTTTTTTTCTTTTTTTTAAACATGCATCGTTTCTTTGCGTTGTGTATCCGATGCTCCACTGGATTCTGGTGCATCTTTTTTTGGTTTTCCTTTTGTTTTTGCACCTTATTTTATGGCATGAATTACTTTACTATAGAGTGAAAGCTTTACCTTTCTTAATGGGGAGCATTAATTTCATTGGTGTAGGTATATGATTGGATTGATATGAAATCTCATTGGATAGCCCCAGCATAACATCACCAATATGCTATATTAAACTAGTTACAGTCGACAACATGAATCCTGTTTCTTTATCCTAATTTCAGATTGTCTGTATCCAAATCAGTTCTAGATCTATTTTTCGTTGAATCCTGTTCCTCTACCTAATTTCAGATTGTGTATATCTAAATCAGTTCTGATGAATCCCATCTAGATCCATTTTGTTCTTCCTCTAGCCCATTGACCCTTCAATGTACCCTCTTGCACCTGTACTGCCTCATTAATCCTGCAAATAAATTCTTGAAAATCTGTTATATAATGCTGGATTGTCGAAAACTATTTTTCAAATATTGTCGAACCTGACACTTGGTACACATGTCATATTATTACACTTGTATCTGTATGGATGAAACATGGCTCCTTTCCTTTATGCGAAGGATTGCTATGAAGGCCAGCAAATGTTTATTCCATGCTGGGTTTCGAGGACACGGTCAATCTTTTGTGTTCAATGAAATAGAAGAAAGTATCATTCAATCTATAGAATGATGAAAACAAAAATTTTTGAAATAAATATTTTAGCTTTAAATCACTATTGTGGTGTTCTCAGGGGGAAGAAAACCTACAGGATCTTTAGACAATCTTTTCAGAGCGGTGGATGGTGTACAAGCAAGTTGATACTGAGGTTCTAGCAAAATGGTAAATATTTTTCCTGTATGCGAGGTTGCATTTTTACTCGAATATTCCACTGGAGGTCTTTGTTTTTCTCAGAATTTTCTGTGCTGTACTGGTAATGGTGATGTACAGACCATTTTGAAAAGATCTTGAATGAAAAAAGGGTGTTGGTAGTCCATGTGAAAACTTTACCACCACCTCAAGTCTTTCTGGATCTTATTAAGTGGTGCTATAACTCTGTGGGATTCCATCTGTGGGACAGGTATCAGGTCCAATACTGCTAGCGCAAGGTCTGGCACTCGTTACAGATACAGGTTGCAGTTCAAGCCAGAAGTTCTTTGACTAAGCGCCATGATGGCCTACTGAAAAACAGGAAAAAAGAATCCCCATAAATCATGCTTTGCCTGTTTGATGCATTTTGTATTCTCCAACTTCTGTCGTTGTATCGAAAAGGGTCACATAAACTGTAAAATTCTGGTTATCTTGTGTGGAATTTGAGAATATGGGTTCAGGATCACAATCTACACTTTGATAGTGTATCTTGTATTATTGTGGTTTTCTTATTTATTAACAGGTATTTCACCATCACAACCTGTTCACTTTTAGCAAAGGCTGGTTTCCTGCTTATAATCCTTCAGAAATTCGATTTGCCGTGCCGACGAAGCTGTGTAAGGATTGTTTTCTATTGAGAATCCAAAATCCTCTTTCAAGTATAACCTTATCTTGTGCATGTAAAGCATCTTCTGCATGTAAAGCATCCAATGCGGTTAATTCTTCGGTGTTCCTCGAGACATTTTTGGATCCATTCTCAGGAGCTATGATCAGGCAGTAACGAAATTTAGTCTGAGATATAAGATACTTATCGTTGTAATTGAGAGATTGGCGAGGACTAAGCTTTGCTTACGATTTAGGATGGTGGTTTGCCTAATGCTCAGGAAAAGGATTTTTACAATATAGAAATTTATAAACAGTTAACTGTGTTGTTCGGGATCAAGCAATAATAATAAATACAGTAAACAACGTTCGGGATCAAGCAATAATAGTAAATACAGTAAACAAAAGATCAAAACTATGCATACAGATATATTTGGTTCGGCAAAGCTTTACCAGGTTTGACAAAGCCTAAGTTTACGTGGGAGAAGAAGTTTCCATTATATCAAATAATGAATCAGGGTTATAACTCATATTCTTACTCAATATTTATGAAAAATCCCTAATATATCCTTATCCTACTGCCGGAGGCTTTGCTTGCCCATTGTAATAACCCACCCCACCTGTACCCGCTTTTGACTCCCCCGAATCAGACTTCTTAGGGGGTTACCCATTCTGGTACTACTCTCACCCAAGCACACTTAACTACGGAGTTCTGATTGGGTTCACGACCATCATGGCTTTATAATGCGTTGTCATAGAATGGTGTGAATATATATATATGAGTACTTCATCTTCACCTACCCAGACGATGTGAAATTGTGCAACCTGTAACTCGCCCAGTGCATTGCACCCGCCGACATCACACCTGCCCACATAGGTCACCACACCCACCTTATGGTTCTACTCCGCTTCGTTTCGCCTTATGGGGCCCTCCCTTCAGGATCTAGAGACTAGTGAGCATTGGCCACTATCTCTTAATAAACTCTGATATAAGCCTTTTCATGCGATTAGATCCTTACTACATTTAATCACTATCTCTCTCTCTCTCTCTCTAATGTAGGGTAAAGAAGAATAGGGTTAATGAATTTGGTCACAGAACACACAACTTTCTAGAATTGTTAGGTTTATGAGGAAAACCTTAGAACAGTCGGAATAAGAGAAAAAAACTTCACAATCAATTTTCATAAATTCGTCTAAACGAAATAAGTAAGCAAAAGTTATTAAAAAGGGTAGAAAGACTTTGGAGGCCGTTTTGAGGGTCTAAACGACTTCAAACAGCCGATACGCATCTCATAACCCAACGAACAGTAAATCTTGTAGCTCTCTTCGTTAGCTTTTTGAATTGGTAGTGTAAATAAGTTATGCCCGTTTGAAGCCACAATATGCACGGTGCATCTTATTTCGATCCGGCTCTTCTAAATAAGCATCCGCAATCACTTCTACTACATCACTCTCTTTTGGTGTGTGTGGGTAAAACACTTTACACTATGTTCAAGATCTCTCCTCTTTAAATATATCAAACATTGTAGCATTTCAACATTTTGGTTGTCAACCCCTGGCAAAATATGTGGATCCTCATCTCAATGAAGATTTCTTTTAAGGTACCAAACTTCTTGTAGAACCAACTGGGAATACATAATATACTTCAATAGAAGTTGTTATTATAATCATTTAAATTAAAATTAAACCATCATTTATTTAACATTATAATAAAGTATTGTGTGGAATTGGTTTTATATATTTTGACTAAATAATTCTAGATGTTTTGGAGTCAACATATATGTTCCAAAAATTTAGTATCTAATAATCTAATCTAATAAACCAAAATGTTAGATATTTCATTGCTTATTAGATTCGGATATGGTCTAGACTATATCCTAAAGATTTGTTTATATATACTTTTGAAATCATGAAAAAACACAAAGAAAAAAAGGAAAAAAAAAACTAAACACCTTTGGAGTCTTATCTCTCTAGCTGCTCAAAAAATAGCCTGAAACCCTCAAGCACAATGCTAAAAAATGATGCTGGAATATTAACAAGCTTCAAGAAATTCCCCTTTCTCTATTGCATAAATTTTTAAAAGAAAATCAAAAAACTTATGCATGAAAATGAGGTTTACATATTTTTTTTTCCCAAAAAAAAAAAAAGAAAGAAAAAAAGATGAAGTTTCAAACAAAATATTGATGACAATATTAACCAACAATAGCCCAATTATAATCAAACTTATCTACCGAGCAACTAATTTTCTATATGATCAAATTTCATAAACCAAATAAGCACAAATTAAAAAAAAATGATTTCTTTGACATCCCTCAAATTTCCTGCATTTGATGATATGCTTAACTTTGCTTACACAGTAATTGATATAATTTACTCCTACATTAATTCCCACCATTTTCATTCCAATGGGAAGGATATTAGTTTAGTGAAATAACATAATCACATAGATTGCTGACTCCAAGAAAGCTGTCTAACATTATGGAAGGAGAAAAAAGAGAAAAAAATAAATGAAAACAAAAAAAGAAATGAGAAGAAAAGTGAGATGCTAGGAAGAAGACATTAGAGTTGTAACATATCAATGGGTGGATCAAATTGGTATATATATATATATATACAGTTGGAATGGAACATAGAATTCTTTAATTTGGAAGACTAAAATGCACCATAAGAGCTTGCAAAAAATGATATTTTTGTTATTCAATAACTGTTTGAGAATATCAGCAATAGGACAGGCAATGAAGAGCTATATAGTACTGCTAATTTCAACTAAGAGAATGATGCTGTAATTTAGTTTCATCAAACTGACAAGTGTGAAAGACTCAACCTAAAATGCACTAAATATAAAGCTTGCAAATGGATAACTTCATTTCATTTATTGTGTCCGACGATACAAGGGGGGAAAGAAAGATGCCGCGCGTTATGCTAACTGGGAGTTACAATGCACAGTTTATAAAAGGCATAATACTATCAACATGCCAATCATGCAAACTATCTACCAATATTCCAACCATGCAAACTATATCTCACAGAAGCAAGTTGCTAGCAGTGCTGCAAATAGATATTATCGATCAGCGGGTAGAGCTGCGCACACACACATGTAAGGGAGGCAATGTAGGTGGTCTTGGTCTATATCAGAAGGAATAATTTCAAATATATAGTTTATAAAAAATCTACTGGTGAGGGAGGGAGAATACTGCTTCTGTCCAAAGTAAAAATAATGAAAACGACATATAATAATGGAATGGTTAACTAGTATATATATCCATTGCTACCGCTTCTATTGTTTGGAATCTAAAAATGCAATTAGAAAATGAAACCAAGCATAAATATATTTGTGAAGCAGCAATTAGTCTATTCTAGCAACTACTTTTTAGTTCAAGATTGATGAGCTTTGATTATAGGGTTATTCTAGTTTATCAACTAATAGTATAGACAAGCTAAAAAGAGAGATTCAAACAAGGCATAAGTCATGCAGCCAAGTTTGTGAAAAATTGAATCACCTGTTGTAGACTAGTTCCATTATATTCTTCGCGATAAATAAACTCAAAGTTTACATAGACTGATAAAAGAACTTAATATTTAGCAACTATAAGCTCAACTCAACAATTCGGAGAATCGCCAAAGCAAAGTATACTAGTTGAGATTCCATTCCTGTATATCATGTTTAGAACTGATGCATCTGCTTTTATTAATTCCCTTTTAACTGTTTATGAAGGAAGAACCAAAAAAAACGAAGGAAGAACAAGGAAGCATGAAAATCAACTAAAATAGTAAGCAAGCTAAGCGAGTGTCTTTGCAGTCATGTTATTAAGTG
>JAUPMG010036983.1:0-14423 GCA_031762675.1 Pachysandra terminalis | reverse complement strand
AATTCATTTTCATGACCAATCGTCCCAGTAAGGAGGGGTTTACCTTGAAATCCATTAAGGTTTATAGCTACAGTAACTAATCTGAGTGCCTTCTACTTGGATGAATTCAGATTTTGACAGGTGAATCTCTAAAGGTAAAGAAAGAGGAAGTTCTCAAAGGTCCGGGGGAAACCAGTCTTTCAGGAAGTACGTTTGAAGATGGCGTGCTTTCAACTTCTAAAGCTCTTTCTACTGAAGATTTGCTTTCTGGAAGTGAAAGTCCCAAGATATGGCTCGAAGTCAGTTCATAAGAAGGAATGAAAGCGACCCCGAGCCCCAGTTGGTAAGTCGGATGCATAAAAGACAGCAGTCAATGGGGTAAACCCAAATCTGCGTCCTCCGAGGGAGGACGGAATCCGTAGTCTTTTTGGGTGACAAACCATTGGCGAGTTGACCCTCTCGAGGTGGTTAGCCTAGAATTCGTCTCAGGAGGAAAGAATATTTCTCCTTCGAATTCAGCTTTAACAGGAGGGAAAATACCTCCTTTGAATTGACCATCTGGAGGTGGTTAGCCTGTGAGAGACTTCCTTCGGAATCGTTCGTCGAAGTTGTCCCTCGGAAATGTCCCGCGATAAAATCACTCGAAGTCTGTTCTAGGGAGTAAATAGATGTGACTTCGAGGATCCATTGAGATTATGACTGTTTAAGGAGCTTATTAGGGGTAGCAGGTCCCTAAATACGTCCTTCGAGTCAAGTAAGGCCTTCCGAGGGAAAAGTAAGATTCTCTTTCCCTCGGATGCCCAGAAGGCAGTATGCCGCAGGAGCACAAGTCCTTAATCCTTTGAGAAGGAAAGAACGCGTTGTTGGGTTTGGGACACGTAGCATCCCCCTACAAGCTGGAAAAAAGGTAGCTTCCTTGAGAAGCTATCGCTTTTTTGAGTGATAAGAACGGTCAGATATATCTGACATTTCAAATCTTCCTTTTCACCAAACGGTCTAATCACCGTACATAGCTGCTGACAGTTGTCACGTGACAGGGACGGCTGTGCGGCCGTTTCAACTTTATTGCGTGATTCAACGTATGCGGCTATACCCAAAACGCACACACACACTCGTAATCGAGCGCCGCATGTAAAGTGAGGTTAAATTATCTCGCCTGAGGAACAATATAATATTTATGACAAATAAATTAATATATTATATTGTTACCGAGCCGAGCCTACCCAAGCTCTACTCAGGCTCATTAAAACAATGGGCCTATTTTTGGACTTTGGTTCGGCTCATGAGGCTAAATATGCTCGAACCCAGCTATCTCGGCTCAACGACGACCCTAAATAAAACATTAATAAAAATTGTCCCACGTGAACATCGATTGTCGATACACGAGCTACAATGCGTTAAATGAACGAGAATCATTGTACGTCCACTTCCATTTAAACCGTTAGATCTTTGATTATTGGATAAATAGTTACATCATACGACAAACAATGTGTCCTTATTCTACTGGAGTCGCATTAAAATCAGAATCAATAACTTTTTTGACTTTCTAAGATGCCCAAATTGACATCCCTCCGCACAAGTATATGCACCTTATCCACTACGAAAACATATCGTCCAAGTGTAGTGTTTAGAACCTTTTTGACTTTTTAAGATGCCCCTAAAATCGAATCAATAACGACCGGAGATATGTTTTCGCAGTGGATCAGGTGCAGGTAGCCTTTAGCATTGTTTAAAACTGGGTTTTTTTTTAAAAACAAATGCGTTTAATTGTTTAAAAGTTAAAAATTTTGTTTAAAACGTTTTGTAAGCAAAAAAAAAAAAAATGCATTTTTTTTGGATAACGTTTAAAATGCGTTTTTATAATTTTTTTTTTAAAAAAAAATGCATTTTTTTTAGATAAAGTTTAAAATGCGTTTTTATAATTTTTTTTTAAAAAAATGTTTTAAAATAATCAGTGTTTAAAATTGACCAAAAAAATGGAAGTTCCAATGATAAATGCGTGCTAGTCGACAATTTTATTTTGGTGTTAAAGGGTTTTATATCAAGTTCTAACAAAAAAAATATATATTATTTAATTATTAATACTTAAGTATATATATATATATATATATATTGACGCTTTTTTGAACAAGATACTTATTAAACACGAATTATTTATTAAACGTACTTTTTACGTTTCTATTTATTTGTTTATTTTTTATTACGTTTTTTAAAATTAAAATCATATTAAACAAGTATTTTTTCCGCTCTATTTTTTTGACGTTTCAAGTTTTGCTAACAATAGTTGGTCTCTGCAACATAGTACAAAACATCAATAAATATATGTAGAATATCAAAAAAAAAATACATGTCTGGAATTGTCAAAAATAGGATGTGTTTTAGTGAAATTAACCCTTTTTTTTAGCTCCTTCAGTCCTCCTTATTTATATAAAAGAGTTTCTCGAAAAACACTTATTTTTCTAAGAGAAGCTCCAACAGAAAGAGAGGGGGGACCCATGTGCATGAATTTGAACACATATGCACATATGCAAGTATCAAAAGACGGCATAAGATTTCAACAGTGATTCGCCATGCTGCAAAAATTCCTTGAAATCCGATTAACACCCTGGATCATCTCCATAGCCCATAGAGAAGGAGAATTTTCGTGGAGATCCAATAAGGTATGATCTAAAGCAAGTCATTTGGCCCCGTTTGCCTGTCACTTAGAGAATGTATTACAGGGCTTAGAATAAGTTCTAGCAGATGGAATGAGTTCATAAATGATCATTTGGTTAACAAAATGAGCTCCTAGAATGAAAATGAGAAAATACGCTTCTTCACAGAGTAACCTCTAATCCTATTGTGGATTTCATAGAATAACCTCCATTCTTATTTTAAATTTAAAAAATGAGTTTTAAGTTTTTGCAATGGTAAACCTGTAAATAAAGTGAATAGTGTGAAGTTTGTAACTACTCACCTTCTATTAAAATTATTTTGGAGTGTTATCATTGCATTTAAAAGGATTTAATTGTACAAAGATTATGTGTGGATATGGTTTTTTAGAGTTGGCAATGGGTCGGTTTATGGTGGAGAATAAATAGGTTTGAGCTTAAACAGGTTGGATCGAATTAGACCTATTAACTAACGAGTTAGGAAATCTTGGAACCAAACTTAATCTGTCAATAAACGGATTGAACTCGTCTAACCCATATATTATTTATTTTTATTTAAAAAATAATAATAATTTTATAGTGAGGTAAAATGTAACCCCATTTAATATATTAAATTTTAATAAATATTATAAAATATTTAATACACATAGACTTCTTTCCAAAAAGAAAAAAGAAAAATAGTTATTTTTAATTGATCAATAAGTTTTAAAATATTTACAAATAATAAAATAATTATAAAATATAATCAGTATCCAATGGGTTGGGTTTGCCCATTGACGGGTTGGTAAAATCTAAACCCAATTCATAAACGGGTCAACCTGAACTCATTTAATTGGCTTTGATTGGACGGGTTGGTGTCGGTCTAGAAATTATCAGCTCTAGGGATTTAATGAAAATAATTATAATTAAAAATTTTAAAAATTAAAAAATTTGGTCAGCACTCATTTTAGTACATGTTAGCCAAACGTCTATATTAGATCAAAACTCATTTTGTTACATTCTAACCAAACACAATCAAGAAACCTTCAAAATTAATTTTTATATTCAATTTCAAAATAATTAAAGGTGCCAACAGACCAGACTTGAATGGGCTCAGGCCGGCCTTATTCCCAAGTCCGGCCCTGACCAATCTTCGGACTCAAGGGTTTACACCCGAGCCCGATATATTTAAAATGCATCGAGAATGTAGCCGGTTCAACCCAATCTTATCAATTCAAATGTTTTACTTTTCAAAATTTAAAAACTCTAAATTACAAGGATATTTCATAAATACCTTTAAAAATAAAAAAATAAAAGTTTTGATATTTATAGAATATTAGATCTATAAAAATGAAAGTAAGATATTTGTATTGATAAATATAATATTATATGTATGAATATAGAAAAATAGTAATTAAATGTAAATCATACGTTGTGTTGGGCCGGGCCAATCTAACATCAACCCACACCCGGCACGAAAACTCCATTGGGCCTTAAATTTCAGCCCAGCCCAGCCCGGCCCTACAGGGCTGTCATTAAATCCGAGTCTGACCATATCATGTTGTATCTACGGGTGGCAATGGACCGGGATGGTTGGACCAGGTGTGTCACCCGGTCCATTGCCACCCGTAGATACAACATGATATGGTCAGACTCGGATTTAATGATAGCCCTAATCCCTACATTATCCTCTTGTTGAGAAGCGTCGGTGTCTGAAAAAATATTAAAAAGTTCTCTAAATAATTTATTCTTGGGAAGAAGATACAGGTCACCTAACACATAGCCTGTAACAGATAGATCCCTAATCAAGGCTGATCTGAATCCAAAATCTGATTTAGTGTATACAAATCTAAATTTGAATTCGAATTAGACTCAAAATCATAATCTCAGCCTTACTAATTAGACTTGTTAAAGTTGTGATTTTCTTTAAAAATAACTTGAAAACACAAAAGTCACAAAACTACATTCTCATATAAACAGACCACGTTCAGATTGCTGAAATTAGGCTTGTAAATCTGATCTTGTTCTGATTCCATGCATCTCAAAACTATCATACTCGAGAATACAGAATCACATTAATTCAGATTGGATCAGTTCTTGAAAGATCTCTATAGCAGAAGCAGGAAGAACCAGTGAAAAAACTACATTCTCATTCCCCTTTCCCTGAGAATAGTAATAACCTTTACGATATAGCATTGATGCATGTCCAACCTGTATAGGATCTCCCCAACCGAAGTCAGCATTATATATAGGTAGCCTAGTGACTTTAGTCATATAAAACGTATTTTTCAATGCAAATTGATTTCTTCTTACTTCAAAGCAATCAATGTACGACTGAGCATAAGTTTCCGTCACCGATTCAATAGCCTCTTGTACCAATCTGACTGCAAATGATAGTGGTTTTTGAAGTAATTCACCTGCATTGCACTCACTACATGAAACAAGAAAGCCATTGCCAAAGTACCCTTTAGGCAGAAATCCATTTAGTTTTGTTCGTAGGTTGACATTAACACCAAGCTTAACTGTTTCGTCTGGTTTCACATTAAGTGCCATAGTTCGGTAACACCACGTCAAAGCTGTGATCAGTTCAAAGTTTGTTGGAGGCTTCTTCAAGGATCGATCGCTACAAGCAATTGATTTCAATCGAGTTAGTTTTTCGGGATGGAAACTAAAGGACCAATGTACCATTTGATCTGGTTGTATTAGGTCGAATTCTTCGTATTCTTCCTCTGCAAATTCATGATGGGGGAACTCGATCTTAGGAGGTTGTCTGGGTCTGATAATAGTTCTATCTAGAAAAGGTGGGATTGTCAACTTTACACCCCTTGCAGTTTCAGCCCAAGAATTCATAAACTCTCCCAAGGATCCTCCATCAGTCATTAGGTGGTTGATTCCTAATCCAATAACAAATCCTCCACACTTGAACCTTGTTACCTGAAGGTTCAAAAAAAAAAAGTTAAATTCACCAACACTACAAATAAGATATATAAACATGATAAAAGATCTTTTTTTTACCTGCACAGTCAGTGGAGGCATCTCTAACACGTTTTCTAATCTTTCAACAAAATATACAAGACTATTTCGCACGGGATTAACGATTGTAATATCTCCCAGAACTTCAATCTTGTCTCCTACATATGCTTCGACAAAAGGTACTCCTTCTCCACTGCATTTTATTATAAATTTACCATCTGAATCAATGGCGGGACGTCCTGTATATGGATAATACTCAACCAATACCTTAGCCAAGGCATCTTTGATCACACCGATAACCTCATCACTTTTTTTTCTTTCATTTGCCTTGAAGAGATATAGCATCTTAGCAGGCCAACACACATTCTGATCAAGATTCGATAGAAAATAGTCGCCGCCAGGAGTTTTCTTTGCAGAAGGGACTAAAACAGGTTCAGACTTGTCTATCATGAATGATTCTACTGTTTTGGTTGAAGCAAAAGAGCATCTTAGCGAGTATATGCGCAGTTTGGACGAGATTCTACGGAAAATAGTTGACATTGAGAGCTTCCCCTTGTAGAAGGAACTAAAACAGGTTCAAACTTCTTCACTGTGAATAGTAATTCTTCTGTTCTACACAGGCAAAGACAAAGTTAAACTAAGCTTATAAAAAAAGGCAAAATCTAGGGTCAGTCTCACTTAGACATCTAAAAGTAGTATATCCATTGGTTTGCTTTTACAGAGACAGTAGCTAGATCACTTGTCATGATCTTCCTTCTTTGTTCATTTTTTTGGGTAAAAAAAAAAAAGTTAGAAAATTCAAAAAAGAAAAAACTGTGTAAATATATAAGATTACTAATAAGAATTCAATATATAAGATCTTCCTGACCCTAAACCTTTTGTAAGAAAATAGGTGAGAAATAGTAACAGAAAGCAAATGAGCAAGCTGAGACTACAAACCTATTCTCTTCCCAAGACCGAACCTATTTAGTCACCAGAGCAAGCTGAGATTCCAGACCTCTTCTCTTCCTTAAACCAAACCAACTGAGTCTTGTCTTCTATTTTATAGATAAAGGCCATCTTTGCATTACTTCCTAAAATGAGAATTAATTTTCATGAAGCGCTTTGTAAAAGCTGCTTCAGATGAAAAGATAGCATGTGGTAAATCCTTATTATAATTGTGTGTTTGGTTAGAAAGTCGTAAGAATCCATGACATAATTTCCAATTTTACCCTTATAACATAAGTCATATTTATGTTATGTCAAACCGACTTCAGTTTGGTTTGGGTTTCTAGATTTTGGGCTCAATTGTGGTTTTGAAATTATAAAATCAAATTAGATCGGATTGATTTTGGGTTGAACCCTCGATTAAACCGAGCCAAATCGAAAACCAATCTATACTCTAGTGTATATAATCCAAATCAATCCAATTTAAACCGAATTATATATACATATACCCTTGTAAATTTGGATGTTTGGGAAGGGCAATATAGGAAGAAGACAAAAAAACTTTTCCCACGACGCACTTTCACACAAGTCTTACAAGAAAGAAAAAGTTGTCTTTTTTATCATTCATTTTCTCATAAAACTAGGCCGCACAGTTTCTAGCATTTTCTTGATATCCACATGCATTTGGAATGCGAGAAAAGTGATCTTTCTATCATTCTCTCACATTTTCTCAGCATCCAAACGCAGCCTAAACTGATTCCCGCAAAAGCAATTTGGAGAAATAGGGAGCTGACGCCTGACTGCTTCAACGGAATCCGGGGTTTAGTGAATCGCTTCATTTGGAATTGCTTCTTAATGGGTATAGTTAAAGCGCTTCTAAGTTCAGGAATTACTTCCATAACCAAAAGAAGCAATGCCAAACACGCCCAAAATAAATAAGGCCCATTTACAAACAAAAAAGTTCCACCGGATATTCGGTAGAACTCGCGACACAGAGGGTGAAATTGGGATGGCAACAGAGCGGATTCGGGCCGGGTTCCAATTACTCTGACCCCGATCCGCCCCAAGTTAGGGAAACTACTAAAATACCCTGTCTACTAAGGCTTTGGAGAAACCCGATTTCGCCCGGCCCCTAGCGGGATGAGGCGGGCCGGGGGCAACCACGATGATGAAAAAAGCTAGAAATCCACTAAAAGTGCAGAAAGAAAACATCAGATCAGCAACAATGAACATTCCTTAAATAGGAAATGAACAACAAAGATTCATGATTAAAGCCCCAAAGGAAAATTGACCAGCAAGTAGTGATGATATCGGTGAGATTTGACAAGGAAGAAAAGAAAAATAATAGTGCAAATTTGAGGAAAGAGATTGATCTGATAATGAAAGCCAGAGATCTAGGGTTTCGTACCTTGTTCTTCGAGTTAGATACGAAATTGAGATCGGTGATTCTCTCGAGAAACCAAGAGAAGATTAAGAGCAGCGAACGAGAGAGAGAAAGAGATCCAAGTAGATCTGGAAGAGCATTTGTCATTTGACGAAGCAAAGTAAGACAAGAAAAAAAACAAAAAGGAACTAAGTCATTGAAATGCCGTTCGACTTCAATTTGTCGGAAAATTGAGAGAGAATGGAACGACTGGGGTATAATGACCTGACGGTTCGGGTTGTCTTGAACCGATCCTACTATGAACCCGACTCAAGATATAATACTTAGGCTGCGTTTGGACCGGTTGTGCTTCTGGATAAGCACTCACCGGATAAGTGACACGATGGGAGCATTAATCCGCAACAATAATAGGCTGCTTACTTGAAGAAAATAGCTTTGGTAAATACCTTTATTTAAGTGCTTATGAAAGTTTAGAGGTAAAATAGGTATTATGAAAATATTATTAAAGTTTAAAAATTATATTTATTTAAGTGTTTATGAAAGTAATGGGTAAAATAGGTATTATAAAAATATTACTAAAGTTTAGAAATAGCTTCTCGCATAAGTGATGGGAGAAACTGCTATCAACAGCTTCTTATGGATAGTCTTCCTCTACTAGTTATGGGTAAGCAAGCCATTAGGTGTTACCAAACACACTTTTAATTTTAAAAAGTGCTTTAATTAGCTACACCTAAAATAAACACTTATATAAGCCGAACAAACGTAGCCTTATATCCGGACTCAACCTTGATCCGAATTTTTGTTTATCAAATCTGTTCCATTAGAATCGGAGTGGGGGCAAGTTATCCATTTAACCCGCCCTATTATCATCCTTAGGGTAAAACTTGGTGAGAGATAAATCAGACGTGGAAGTTTATTTGAAGAATCTTATATTTGTTTGGGAAAATTACCTTAGATGCATGGTTTTAAAGTTTAGCAAAATTTACCAGTGGATGAAGATCTTCTGTGTATGTGGGTTGTGTGAATTCACACGAAGTTGATACCTGTCCCAAACAGACCCCTAAAAAGGGTGGCCAAGTAGAAATCGATTAAGGTAAGTTGATTTAGGATTTATAGATCTATTAGGGTTTTAAAAATGCCAGTCACCCATGTGAGGTTCACACAAGATTCAAACAATCCAAGATCACAGAAGATCTTGGTCCTTTACTAATTACCTTGAACAGCCTCATTGTGAATGGATGTTAAACGTATTAAATAATTTTATTTAGAAAACAAAAGTGTTCCCATTTAAAAAGTTGTTGACTTGACCGTAGACTAACCTACCTCAGCTCTTCTCCTCTACGATCCTTTCCCATCTCAGAACCTGTTTAGTGTAGCTTCCTACAAATGGAAAGGCTTCAATGTGAAGGGCTTTGTTCAAAAAAAAAAAGCATTTTGTCTAGAGTAGAAATGTTAGAATATCCATTGGAGCATGCTTGTATGTATGTGATTTTGTCCTTTAGTGATGATATGAGGAACAACTTGATGCGTGACATATATACATACACGCTCCAACCGATGCTCCTCACATTTTGCTCCAGACGAAATACTCTCATTCAAAAGGGATTCAATGTTGATAAGATGCAGTTTTCTCGAAAAAAAAATAAAAAACTATTAACACCTTTGTTTTAACCTAAATGGCACTACTTAAAACTTTTTGATCTTCTTCATAATCTTCCACATACATTACTTCATATTTTTATAGTATAATGAACAGCTCCATTGAATAAAAAAAAAACAGAAAAAGCAACCGACATTGACGAATAATAGGGGGGATCCATTATTGCTTTACAAGAAGTAGTATATTCAAGATAAAGACCACACCACACCTACTCCATCCCTTTTTTCCAATAGCTCAAGATTTTCGCCTTACTTAAATATATCATTAACATGGAGAGGATCTTTTCATTAAGTCTTGATTTGGATGCTCTTTCTGGACTCATCAGCAGGCTCTAATTGTTAGCTTATATAATATGCTTCTAATGCTGCTCTGTTTTTTATTCAAAACATAAATAATAATAACAATAATAATAATAATAATAACAGTAGTTTGGCGTAACTTCTTCCAAATGGAAGGACTTTAATGTAAAGGATCTTATTCAAAAGAGTTTTGAATCAAAGTTATTAGCTAAAAATTACATTTGGTGAGAAAAATTATATAAAAGGATTTTTATATACATAATTTTAGATTTGATAGATATTTTTGTCTTGAGTAATAAAAATTAAAAGATAATTTAATTATTTAAAAAGTTTTACTTAAATTTAGAACATGACTAACTTCTTCTCACAAATACAGTTTTTAAAAGCAGACCTACACATGCTTCTCCAAAATAAGCTGCCCAGAGTAGCCCTTCAATCCAAGACAGGCTTTAGAAGTCTCACCAAACACCTAAGTATTGGGTACAAAACTCTTTTAGGTCTAGGAAGGGGTTTCCTTGCCCCTAAGAAGCTACACCAAACAAACGGGGTCTATGGCCACTGAGAAGTAAAACCTTCACTTGGTTGATTTGCCTTAGTTCTACTAATAGGGTAATTACTTCAGATTAAAAAGTGTATTTAACATGACTACCTGGTTGAAATCAGGGTTATTAGTATCTTTTTAGTGACAATCGTTAACGCCGTAGGCAGATAGCTCTGACGGGAATGATAGAAAGCAATTCCCTCCGTCTGATATTGTCATTTGACGTTCTACGTTACCAACATCATTGCCCTGGGTAGTTGAGCAAAATGTGATACGATAAAAAAGAAAAAACAATAAAAGATCAAGTTTAATACTATCTTTGCTCAAAAAGATGAAGTCACAAATAGGTAAATAAAACAAGTTAAAAATAGTTCGAGCTTAATACGTCAGAGGTTAAAAAAAAAAAATGGTAACATATAAATGAAACTATTAGTTAATTACTAATGAATTTAAGTAAATTTTATAGTTCTAGTAAAAATTTAAATTATAATTCTAAATAATTAACATTCATTAACTATAATAAATTTAAATATTTTCAATATTTATTTTATTCATGAAAATATAATGCAGCATATCTTACAGATTTGAATTTTTAATTTAAGGTAATAAAAGTAAAAATTAAACATCATTTAAAATTTATTTCTCTTATAATCCCTTTATCAAAACCTCTTTTCCTTTTTTTTTTATTTATTTTTTCTTGTCTAAGATTGTTCTCGTAAGTCTAAAGAGTTGGTAGACTTTGAATTACAATATCAACAAATAAAAAAAAATAATAAATTATTTTAACCACTCAATGAAAATAAAACATCAACGGATAAAAGGATTAATAAAAGGTTCAGTAAAATCCGCATAAATATTTTTAACTTTTTCATATATAGAAAAGAAAGACATTAGTCTTCTTTTTTTTTTTTTTGAAATGTTTTAAATGGAAAATATAAAAAATTGTTTAATAAGTTTTCATGAAAAAGACAGCAAATTTTTATTTTTTTTGCAAGCACACTAAAGACTCGTCTGAGTCCTCTCTCTCTCAACTTTGATCATGGATTCAACTTCTATGCTGTGATGAAAAAAGTTGTTGCTTATGATTGGATTTTACTCATTTCACAATTTTAGTTCTTTGGAAGAGAAGTCGGTTCTTATGGCGAAGAACCCACTTCAAGCGATGAGCTTTACAACATAAGTTCACTGTCATTGTAGTTATTCATCACGTTTTGTAAACAATGTAGTTGCTAATTGGTGGAGGTTGGATCTATGGGAGAACTGACATTAGATAGATCTCCATCTTGATGATGCCGCAACAAATTCAACGTCCGCCCTGTTGATCTCTTTCTCCATCATCTCCAATTTATCATTCAACTTAAAATATAACTTCAACCTCTTTTTTTTTTCGCTTCCTTAAAAGAGCCGAGCTCTATTGAGACATGGACTAACCAGAGCACTTCTCTCTCTCTCCCCCCTCTCTCTCTTTCTCTCTCTCTCTCTCTCTCCTAAATACATCTCTCTCTCAAGTCTCAACGGCCACATTAATTAGGATCGCATGCATGTACACGTTCTGTAAGTACTCTAGAGGATTTAGTTTGCATAGGTGGAAGTGTTGAACATGAGAAATTAGTGTAATATGTTGAAATGGGTGGGATTGTCTGCACCGGCTTAAGTCCACCCAACTGCACATTAATAATGGGCAAGTGACACGTGTTTATTATTGGTGCACGTAATGGGTGGTGCACAATGTAGAACAAATTAACGGGATGTTGGCAAACGTTTCATTAATTTAACATTTTATATTTTTTAATAAAATAAAAAAACACCCCTTCACCTTCTTCCTCACGTACCTTCATCTTCTTCCTTAGGCACAACAATTCGGCCATTAAATTAGAACCAAACTCACCTGCTAAAAGGGGAATTCTTCTTCTTCTACTAGTGGTAAAACCTCACCCAAAGCGGTTCTTAAAGCCCCACTAAAACCACTTAACCTGTTTACTAATGGGTTAAGAATCCATGGATCAAAACACAATATGTCAATAAACGGTTTGAACCCACCTAACCTGTTTATTTTTTATACAATTAATTTTTTTATTTTAAGTACGTTGAAATAAAACATTATTTAAGATATTAAATATTATAAAATATTTAAAAAAATGATTCTTTTTCAAAAACAATATATGACATAGAAAATTAATTCTTTTTAATAACGTCAATAAACATTCTGAACCCGCCTAACCCGTTTAGTTTGTATATTATTAATTCTTTCTAATTTAAATTTTAAATTAAGTAGAAATATCACATCATTTAAGATATTAAATTTTAATAAACGGGTTCAATCAAATTCGACCCGTTTACTAATGGGTTGATTATGGATCAAAACACAATACGTCAATAAGCAGGTTCACCCCGCCTAACCCGTTTATTTTTTATTCAATTAATTTTTCTGATTTTATTTTTGAATTAAGTTGAAATATTACATCATTTAAGATTTAAATTTAAATATATATATATACATCATTTAAGATTTAAATTTAAATTTATATATATATATATATATATATATATATATATTATAAAGTATTTAATAAATATGTTTCTTTTTATATTTTTAAGTTATGAATAAGATTTAAAAATTATATAAATTATTAAAAAAATTATAAAATATAATTATAAATCATAAAAGATCACTTAAATGGGAACCCAACGGGTTGGGAAGTTGGATTTGGCTGACCCATTTAGAGACGTGTTGGAAAAACTTAAATCTAAACGCAATAAATGCAATACACGGGTCAGCCCGAACGGGCCAAATTGATTCAGATCGATAATAAATGAGAGTCCAAATTCTCTGCAGTATTTTCTACGCAAAATCTGTGACTGGTCCAATAATGATCCAAGTAGGAGGTTTGGAATATTTGAATGGGGTTAGGTATCGGGTCAAACCCGCTCTAATTCCAGCCCTAGCTGAACGGGAGCTGTATCTTTCACTGCACAATTACAGTCTCTCTCTCTCTCTTTCTATCTTTCACTGCACAAGTGCACAGGCTCTCTCTCTCTTTTTGTGCTGTTGGTTGTTTTGATCATTCTTTTATGGACGAAGATCTCTATGAATTTAGGCTTTCTTAATCTCACATGAGGTTGACACCTGTTCCAAGCGAGTCCATCAAAAAGAGACGAGATATTTTCTATGATCCCCTTTCCTATGAACTTTGTGTGAAACTCACACGACGATATTGACACTTATCCTAGGCGAGCCCATGTACAAAAAAGGATGGCTACCACCTATTAAGGTAGAAGCCAATTAAGATAAAGGCAGTTCCAAGTTCACTAGGGCTCTTACTGTTTTAAAAATGCAAGTCACCTTTCTTGGTAGGGCCCACTTATGGACAAGTGTCAATCTCGTGTGAGGTACATGAGGTTCATAGGGAAGGGGATCACAGAAGATCTGCATCCATTAAAAAAGGTAGTTGTTACCGGTTAAGGTAGAAGCCGATTAAGGTAAAATTCAGTTTTAGGTTCATAGGTCTCGTAGGGTTTTAGATAAATCAGTCACCCTTTCTAGTGGGATCCACTTGGGGAGAGGTGTCAACCTCATGTGAGATTCACAGAAGATCTTCGACCCTCAAACATAAGACCCCGACCCTTCCACATAGGGCCCCGATTGTCCTTTCAAGAGAATGTCCTACCAACATGATCATCCCAAGGATATATTGGAAGACATCTCTTTTTATATAAGACGCATATTTTCTGTGAACTTGAATTGTGTGAACCTCATGTGAACCTCACCCGAGATTGACACTTGTCCCAAACAGCCCTACTAAAAATGGGAGAGGATCCTCTGTGAGCAGGGGGCCTGTGAGCACCCTGTGAGTAAGACACAGGCCCCCAAGGTGAAAATACCATTTCACCTTCGATGACATCAACCAAAGGGTGAAATGATATTTTCACCTTGGGAGCCTGTGTCTTGCTCACAGGGTGCTCACAGAGGATCCCGCCCCCATTTAAGATGTCTTTGCATGGTCCTAGGCCTAGTTCTAGCGGGGTAGAT
>JAUPMG010036972.1:0-14423 GCA_031762675.1 Pachysandra terminalis | reverse complement strand
AATGGGTTGTGATTATGCAATATGTTAGTGAATTCAAGCATGCAATACAATTAAACCCATTCATTCAAATGAACCATGATCATTAGAACAAATTGAACCACATATATCAAATGAATTGAACCATAGGAATTCAAATTGAACTGCATCAAATAACACAATAAATCAAGGCAAATATGCAATTGAACCATGAAAGTATGCTAAGTTAATCAAATCGCAAGAGAACACAAATCAAACCAAATCAAGAGAAAAAAAAAGAAAAAGAAATAATAGACTAAAAATTCAAAAAAAAAAAGTAGAAGTAAGGGAGAATGGAATGAAGTTACCAAAAGTGCGAATTCCACTGGTTATTCTTGTTCCACGGGATTTCCTTTGAATATACCGCAGCTTCTCGGCAACGGTGCCAAAATTTGCTTGCTCACTCCTAAGTGCAGGAGTTCGAAGAAATATAATTCTTGGGAGTCCGAGGTCGAACCACAGAGAGCATGGAATTCGAGACAAACGAGTGTTAAGAACAATTATAGTAGTTAAACATTACTAGTAATTGAGATGAATAATTAAGGGATAAATAAAAGTAAATAAAAAGGGTTCAAAATTAATGGTGAGAATGCGCTGGCATCGGGATAGTTCCTTGAACCGGTATGAAATTGATTATAACTCGGACATATTATATGCTTGATTGCTATTAAAACCTTTGATTCGGTTGAACTAAATTAATTCAGGAACACTTCGTAACCGTTGTTCACGACGTGGCTAGAATACTTTTAGAAAAACCCATTCAATTTAATTCTAAATTCCTATTTGAAACCATGAGAAATTCTTCTTAATGATGAGAAAAACATGATTGAGCTCATAAAAAGAATGAAGAATTCATACATCCCAAGAAATCAAAATAGATTAACAATCAAAACATAATTTTCATGAAAGAAAAGAATTACAATAAAATCATATCAATTACAAAGGACTTGATCCCTAGCCTTTGCGGAGAATTAGGCTTTCATGGAGGAAGAAGAAAAATACATAAAAATATAGAAAAGAAGTAAGAAGAAGAAGGGATCCTTAAACTAGTGGTTCTTCCCCCCCTTTTATAGAGCTCCAATTCGTCCTCCTTAGTTTGAGAAAGAAAACCTTGAAGAAGATAGTAACTTCCCTTTGATTTCTTCCAAACAGGAAACTTCACGAGTTTCTTCTTGCACTGCCGCTTGGACCTTCCAAACGATTGAATTGGACTTTGATGTCTTCACAAAAATTGTAGCTCTCTTTGTAGCTTTTCAAAGCCACCAAAATCACCTTATTTGGATGTTTCTACAATGAGTTATGGTCAAAATACTGTGATCTATTTAGTAAAAGTCTGGAAAGTAGCTTTCCTAAACTCAAAATAGAAACCTTCCCTTTTGTGGAGCAAATCTTTACGAAAATTGAATTCAATTAAGCTAGGGACTTCTAGAAGCCTTGGCCCTTCTTTCTAATTTCATTCCCTTTGAGCTTAATTTGACCCATCTAAGTTGATCCGTCTGATCTAATCCAAACCGATCTAGGTCTGATTTCCATTGACCAAGATTGGTCTCCATAATTACCTCTGCATCAACAAATTAAGCATAACTAACCTGATTAAAATATAGTGCAAAGGTAAAATAAAATTGGTAAATCGTATGTAAAATGAAGGGTTTAATATGAGAAAATAGTAGATAAGTCATGTAAATATGAATATAATATGTCATAATCCATGACTTATCATTTACAGTATAGTCACGTTTCAAGTCATTCATGATTTCTCTGACGGGATACTTAGGGATCTCACGAACTTTTTCTTCTATCACGTTACTAATCCATCGACTTGATGTATGAGGATTCAACATGCTCTCATCATTTGCAGTATGTGTGTGTAGCCTCAAACTTGTATACACGAAAGATTCTGGTTTGACCAACTACACTTGCGTAAACCAACCATGAACAATCCGGAGCAGCACAATGTACCTTCACCCTTTGACGGTCATTCTTGATTAGTTTGTATTGAAACCTACATGCGATAGGGAACGTACGTAGTGCATCTCTAAAGACGTGAACGTTATCAAACACTTACCCAACCCCCGCAAAAATATTATACCACCTAAAAGATCCTTCGTTGGAAATACTAAGCTTAGTAAAGACAGAGGGCGATGAGATGACTTGATCAAGACAACTAATCCAAAAAAAAAAAAAAACCTAGTAAATTTTCTATGAATATATCAATTACATTTAAATATAATATGAATATGTATGGACATACATATACATTAATGTTATTACCTATTTGAGAATACACCGGCCGCATCGCAATCCTCGTCCCTGAAGACGAACACATCATCAGTCTCGTTACTAATATATACTAAATCGGCAAATTAGTTTGCTTATCCAATTTAATGAGTCGTCTTTTTTCAAAAGGAATGAGGTACGTTGAAATTCCTGTACTCGGGTTAACTTCAACTTTATTACAAACAACCTGAAAAAAATCCTCAATGTTGAGGTTTCGTTAACCCGAATACCACTGAATTGCCCTCCTTTATCTCAATTGTGCCATCCTCATTATATGATACATCACGCCCTAGTGAGAAAAAGGAAAATACCGTCTTCTGAAACATAGCCATTGCTACAACACATTGGAAACAGTCAAAAGTTCAATGGATATTTCTAAAAGAAGACTATCTCATTTAAACGAAATCATTAAAAGAAGAAAAAAAAAAAAGACAAAGCCTACATATGGGTTTCTAACAAAAAATTACCTTCTCTTAATTCATGGTCAAATGAAAAGATAAATATCTTAATTAATCAATAATCATAAGCATCTATGAACATGTAGAGACAAATAGGCAATTTTCCCTATTTTTTATCTGAAAATGATTTCCATTGGGATCCTTGGTTTCCATTTCATTATGCTTTGTATCTTGATCTTAAGAGTAATTATGCTGCAAACATAGGTCATTCAATCAGTGGTGTAATTTAAAAAAAAAAACATCCACGAATGAAACAAACGATTGGAGATGCAAAATGAAACTATTTGGTTCAGATCTCAAACTCTTGTTTCCATTTTCAACGAAGCATAATAAATAATCTATACAATTCATCATAACCGATACATCAAAACTTAAATCTCTCTCGTCATTTATCCCCTTATTAAATCCTAGAAACATTCTTATATCCCAGAATATGCTTGAAGCTTAAAGAGAATTTGTCACTCTCCGAATCGAAGATATAGAATCTCGAGGATTCATAAGGAACAACCTTCGGATCAAACCTTTGGATGTGGGTTACCATTCATAAATTGACCAGTTATCAAGGTCATCAGAGCATACATAATGATAACAACAGAAGTTTAATGAATTTAAAACCTAGTTTTGTAAAACTGAACTATCTATTACAACTTTGCCCACGTGCAGTCAAAATGAAGTAATAACAGCAAAAGATAAACTTGTCTCAAAGTCTCATCAACAGAAATAAACTAAGCTCATATCCCTTCTGAGTTTCGTCCCAACTGGTTCTACTCATAGTGATCACCTGTAAAAATATAGGGGTTAGTCATAGGCCAGTAGAGATAAACCAATAATCTACAATAACTACCTCTATAGAAAATCAACCATGCAATTCATTCATGCCTTTTACACAAATCATTTAAATAGTTCATTCCCACGGTTTTATTATGCTACACATTATCACATAATATTCAACAGAACATTCTATAATATCAACAAGTTATGTAATTACTTACACCATTAATCATATATCCAGTCTAATCTTATCAATTCCTTCTCCATAACTGTTATAAAATTACCTTGGTATTTACTAACTCCATAGTCCCACTATGAATCACAACAACATGATCCCATCATGCATCACCCTAAGTTCGAAGGTTCACTATGTCACCCACACAGATCACCCATACTCTAATATCAACCCCATAGTCTTAGTATGAATCATAGCTACATGATCCGATCATGTATACAACCACATGGCCTCACCATGATACTCAAACCTTGTCCACATAATCCCATCATGTGTACAAGAAAATCCAGTCTTTTAAGGACTTACACCCACCGTAGATTGTACCATTCCATACGGCCAGTCCACATGGTCCCACCATGCTTCTCACACAATCACTTCACACACATATGTCATAATGCAAGAATACAATCATCAAGTCACAATCAATGCAATGTAGAATTAATGAATGATATGATGCAATGATGAATTATGAGTGCAAGTGATGCATATGCAATGCACAATCAATCAAAATTCAATCATTCTTTAGGGACTTTCACCCACGGAGAATGCTCCAGTTACGACCATCCAACTGTAGGGACTCCCACCCACGGCTGGAACCCACCATTATTGGCCATCACCTTTTTGGGACTTGCACTCACGGCTGGAAACCACCATATGTTCCATTCAACTTTAGGGACTTACACCCACAACTGAATTCACCAGTCATTCACAATCAATCATGCACACAGTACCAGATCAATCCCATTGACCTGGGGATGCTCTCAACATCTCACTCAACACATTCATGCAATAACCAAACCAGTCAATCTCATTGACTTAAAGATGCTCCCAGCATCACACAAAACATATTCATATAGCAAACAAGTTAGTCAATCCCGTTGACTCTAGTGGATACCTTTGGTACCACTCATACCAATCATAGTCCACATTGCCTAGCCATAGGACCATCACCCAACAGGGATGTCCCACATACCCTCACACACATTCCAAATTAGGATTTGAAATCCTAAAATTCAACAAAATACCATAGAATATTCACAAGTCAAATCACCCTATAGGCTGCCAATTAAGCTGCAAAACTAGACATTTTAAACAATTGGTTGTACCAAATCCTAAACAAGTGTTTTGCACACAATCCAAGCATGCACACGTGTTCTAAATCACATCAGGGAACTTTCCCTAAAATTTCACCTCATTTGGCACTCGGTAGATGCTCGGTACCTGCCGAGGGTCCTACTGAGGATGCTCGGTACATGTCTAGGCATTTGCCGAGACTCGGTAGATTATCCCGAGAGTTTAAGCTTCTCGGTAGATGTTCTCAGTATGTACCGAAACTCATACCGAGGGTCTCGGTACATTGCTCGGCATGTGCCGAGGCTCGGTACAATGTCCAGAGAGTTTGGGCTCTCTCGACAGATCGCTCGGTATCTACCGAGGGCCCTACTGAAAGCTATTCCGGCCCAGTTTTCGAGAAATTTTCATATTTTCCAATCTCCAATCCTCATACATACAATTTGACATCTTTTTTTATCTAAAAAATTTCATAAATCATTTGTTGGAATTTCCATACATAATATTCAATTCAACTCAAACTACATCAAATCCTCAATACCGTTCAGATTCATTCCAAGTTAAACCTAACCTCTTCAAGCACCTTAGGTCTCAATCATGAACTCAATCAATATGGTAGAGTAGACAATTATCATATCAACAAGATTCATAATAAACTTAACTTTAGATCATCATATTCCATTAAATCAGGCTAATATGCAAATCTAGAATTTCACACCATTCAGATCCGGTCATCGGAATCTCATATATATATATATATATATATATATATATATATATCAATTCATCAAATTAAATCACTCATGTTTGTAAGATCACACATGAATCAAACACATGTTTCTCCAAATCATTCATCCTTCTTAATGGATTTAAGCATACACATGCACTTCAATCTAATCATAACTAAAGCATCAATTAAAATCCTATGATTATAGATACCGTAAGATTATCCAAAAATCCCTACCTCTCTTTGCCTTGATTCTCTGTACTCTAGATGATGAAGATACTCAGTCTCCTTTGGCTGATCTTCTTCTTCCTTTCACTTTTCTGCAACACCAATCTTTATTTCTCCTCTAGTTCTTCGCTCTTTATCCTTTGGTCGAACCTTGTCTCCCTCTCTTTTCTATTTTGGACGTGTGAGACAAGGAAGTCCCTCCCCCTATTTGGAAGGAAACGTGGGTTAGTGAGAAACTTTCCCTCTAATCTCAAGTTAGTTTGAATGTTAGGTGAGTTTACCTATTTGTCCTCACTTATGTCCAATGGGCCCGAAACAATTAGCCCATGCCTTTAGAGAGTTAGGTCCAAGCCCAATCCACTTGATGTTCAACAAATATCATAGTTCCACCATTAGTTTTCCATATTTACACAATGGTCCCTATCCTACCCTCAACTTTACAATTAAATCCAAGTTTACAATAATTGCAGAATTCACGGTTTAGTTATTACATTTAATGATGAATTCAGTGTCATTACGGAATCAATTCACAGATGAAAGCTAAATAGGATTACAAAAAATAGGATGGAAGGCTATGAGCAGTACCTGTTCTCCCTTGCTTTGGAATTCAATTGAGATTAAAGCTAACAATTAGATCCTTAGACAACAATTAGTTCCTTAGATCCCTGAGTTCACACATATGACTTGAGTATTAAAACACTTAAAAATAAATATTAAGAGGTCAACATTTCTGGGAAAAACTATAACCAAAACCCAATAAAACATAGCCCATCACCCAGAGAATTTTAGCTACCAAACATTATAGTAAACAGATCAGAACATATACTTATTAGCTTCTAGTGTTTAGAGTAATTTTTCCTAACTTCTAATCCTTGTGTATATGAAAACACGAAAGACAACAAATAATCAAAGAAATTATAGACAGAACACAGTTAACAGCTTCGAACCCATTTGCTTCTACCATACATTTGAGCAAGAAATTGCATGACAAAATACCAAGCATGGTGAAATCATGAGAGAAACCCTTGGACAATTACAGTAACTACAAGTTCCTAAAAAAAATCGAAAAAATAGGGTTCCACTCCACCTTTTGTGATTTGAGTTACTATTCCTAGTGCGCCTTCTTTCGCGAGGGTTGTCTTTCAGTAGCTAAGCTGTAAATTCAATAAACCTAAAAAAAAAAAAAATGGAGAAAATGTATAGGGTTCGGCCTTCTTCAGAGAGATCAATCAGAAAATAAACATCAAACATGAGTTTATATTAAATACCAGGGCAAGAACGTGAGCAGCAATTAAGACGACGGTTGTCTTTCAGTAGCTAAGCTGTAAATTCAATATACTTGAAAACAAAAAAAAATGGAGAAAGTGTATAGAGTTCGGCATTCTTCGGAGAGATCAATCAGAAAATAAACATCAAAGCATGAGTTTATATTAAATACCAGGGCAAGAACATGAGCAGCAATTAAGAAGATGACCAGAAGAAATGGAAGGCTCCAGTATCCATGACCGATCACTTGGTTCTTTTGAGAGAGGGAGAAGAGAGGCCTGCGTATGGAGAGAGAAAGAGAGGGGGAGGGGAAAGGGTCGTATGGAGAGAGAAAGAGAAGAGGGAGAAGAGAGGCTTCATATGGAGAGAGAAAGAGAGAGAGGGGATGAGGGCTGGAGCTGTTCCAATGGAGAGAAAAGAGAGAGGGAGAAGAGAAGCTTCGTAAGGAGAGAGAAAGAGAAGAGGGAGGGAAAGCTTAAGTGGTAGTTTAGGTATTTCCATTTTTTTTAAAAGTAAATAGTAGAGACAAAACCCGATTTGTACTCTTCCATATAGCAGAAGACTGTATCGTAATTATTTTCGTAAATGTATACTACAAATGTGAATTCATTTGGTCAATATACTTTGGGGCAATAAGTACCTAAAGTATGGGATTTCGGTAATTTTCCCAAATGAAAATGAAGAGAAAGAGAGGGCCTTAAATACCCTTATATAGTACAATGGTGTGTCAGCAACCCATAAGCAAATGTTTCCTCTCTATCTCCCTCTCTGCATCTCTATCTCATCTCTATGCTTCTTCATCTCTCCAATGTCAGCCATCCAATCCCAAATCATGTCTGGCCTAAACCAAGAACTTTCTGACGGCCCCACCCACAAGCAACCCTCCTCTCTCCCTCCTTCAACGTTCTCTCTACCTACCACAAACACCTCTCCCCCTCCGTTAACCGTTACCTCCGTCTAATCATATCCGAACACCATCACCCCATAATCACTCCCGCTGTTTACGTCACATCAACTCCTCCATTAAAAACCCTAACCCTCACCGTCACTGACCTCGCCACCGAGTTCCATCAAGGCGTTGATGAGTACTACACTCTTACAATCCTTGCCGTCGGATCAGCCAATCTGACGGCGAAGACCTTATGGGGAGCCATGAGAGGGATCGAGAAGTTCTCGCAACTCGACTGGGGTGACCCGTTACAAGTTGCGACGGGTCTGTATGTTTGGGACTTGTCGATCTTCGGTCACCGAGGTGTGATGCTTGATACGTCGAGGAATTATTATGGGGTTGAGGATACATTGAGGAAGATCGAAGCGATGAGCGGTAATAAGCTTAATGTGTTTCATTGGAACGTAACGGACTTGCATTCGTTCCCGTTGGTTTTCCCGTTGGAGCCAGAGCTTGTAAGGTTTGGATCTAGAAAGAGATCACGTCGGTCCTTACTCTTGCTGATTTTGAAAGGTTGTAGGAAATCTAATGGATAGATAACCAAAAAAAGGAAAGTTGGGAACAATTTGAATAATTTTCATATATCCTTCCTTTGCATACATAGAATTTAAATACAAAAATAACTAACAAAAAGATAACTAGTTCCTCCCTTTTCTCCCTCTACACCCCACGTTCACACATGTGAACAACACTAACTTCCTCCCCAAACAAAGAGTCATAACTAACTAAAATTCTTACTGAAAATAGCTACATGAGATAGTGGAGAATATTCTTCCCACTAGAATATCTCCACTTCTCCACGTTAACTACAACTAACCAACTCCACGAACAGCTAGAGGACTTCGAGAAGAACAACAACACATGCTTGCATGTGGGACCTAGCCTGCCATGTGTCCACCACGTAACAGACCCTTCCTCTTCAAGCAACCTTGTCCTCAAGGTTTCTATTAGGATAATCATGCATTAATTTTTGGTATATCTCCCATGAAGCATCCGATGGAGCCGTGCCTTCCCATATGACGAGAACTTACGTAACTGCTCAATTGCAAGATTCCTACATCATTGATTGGAGGCAAGGTAGTCTTGGTCGAGATCTGATCTCCAAATTTCCTTTTTAAACTTGAGACATGGAATACTGGATGAATTTTTGAACTCGAAGGTAGTTCCAACTTGTATGCCACCTTCCCAATTTTTTCCAATATCGTATAGGGACCATAGAATCGGAGAGATAATTTCAGATTTTTCCTTAACGCCATAGACATTTGACGATAAGGTTGTAATTTTAAAAATACCTTTTCCCCAATTTGGAACTCACATTCAGTCTGATGGCGATCCGCTAATCTCTTCATTTTTTCCTATGCCAATTGGAGGTTGCTTTGCAGGAGTTGTGAGATTTGATCCCGACTCTTCATTACCTCCCCTACCGCTTGTACTTTGGTTGTGCCGACCACATAAGAGAGTAATCGAGGTGGTGGAATGCCATAAACGGCTTCATAGGGAGTAATCTAAGTGGAAGAATTCCAACTTGTATTATACCACTATTCTGCCAAGGACACCTATCTTGACCAATCTTTAGGCCCTGAACCATAAAAACACCTCAAACAATTCTCCAAGCAACGGTTAATCACTTCCGTTTGGCCATCGGATTGTGGATGGTATGCGGAACTCATGTTTAATTTAACACCTTGAAGACGGAATAACTCCTTCCAAAAAATGCTAGTGAAGGTTGAGTCCCGATCACTAACAATGCTATTTGGCATTCCATGTAACTTGAAGATATTATCAAAGAAGACTTGAGCAACCGTTAGTGTAGAATGTGGATGAATAATAGGGATGAAGTGAACATACTTGGATAAGCGATCAACCACCACCATAATCACATACTTCCCATAAGAATTAGGATGTCCATCAATAAAATCCATGCTAATGTCCATCCAAATACGAAATGGAGTAGGAAGTGGCTGCAGCAACCCTGGACTAGCCACGTTTTCTGCCTTGGCTCTTTGGCACGCATCACATTCTTTGATGAATCTCTTCACATCAGCCCGCATACCTTTCCAATAAAATTCAAAGTTAATTTAATGGAAGGTTTTATGGAACCCATCATGTCCAGATGTAGGTGAGACATGGAACTGTTGGAGAAGCTTGGAACGAATGGTGTTTGTAGGGAAAATCAACAACCGATTTTTATAAAATAAAAATCCTCTTTTTTTGCATATTTGTAATTATCCAAAACCCCCATCTGTAGCTGTTGGAGTTTTCGTTGAACTTCAGCATCTGAGTTGTACGTTAATTGCAATTCAGCTATCCACAAAGAGCTCGGATAAGATAGGCCACAACTTTCACCAACAGAATCTGGTTCGTCCTTCCTAGATAGTGCATCTGCCACCTTGTTCTCCTTCCCACTCAAATATTCAACAATAAAGGAATACCCAATTAATTTTGATATCCATTGTTGTTGAACGAGTGTGCTTATCCTTTGTTCCAGCAAATACTTCAAGCTTTGTTGGTCGGTCTTGATCTTGAAGGTTCGTCCTAAGATGTGCGGTCTCCATTTCCGTACAGCCATTACCAAAGCCAACAGTTCTTTCCCATATGTAGAAAGAAAAAGTGATTTCCCCTTTAGTGCTTTGCTGAAGTAAGCTAGAGGCTTACCTTCTTGCATTAGAACTGCTCCAATGCCACGTCCGGAAGCATCACATTCGATCACAAATTTTTTTTCAAAATCTGGAAGAGATAAAATAGGAGGTGTCGACATAGCCAATTTGAGCTACTCAAAAGCTAATTTGGATTCTTTTGTCCTGTGAAAAGAGTCCTTCTTAAGCATGGAAGTGAGAGGTGCAACAATTTTACCGTAATTGTAGATATTTACAATAATATTCTGTTAACCCTAACAAACCCCTCAAATCCTTGAGATTGATTGGAACAGGCGAACTAAGCATACACCCAATCTTCTTAGGATCCACATAAACGCCCTCCTTTGAGACGACATGGCCGAGATATTCCATTTCTGCACACCCAAACTGGCACTTGCTTTGCTTGGCAAAGAGCTGGTGAACGTGCGGCACTTGGAGAGTCGTCTTAAGGTGGTCCATGTGATTCGCCAGATTTTTGTTGTAGACCAAAATATCATCAAAGAAAACTAAAATAAATTTTCTTAGATATGGCCGTAATACCTCGTTCATTAGACCTTGGAAAGTGAAGGGAGCATTGGTTAATCCGAAGGGCATAACCAAGAATTCGTAGTGGCTTTCATGAGTACGGAAGGCAGTCTTTGAAATATCATTGGCACAAACTCGTATTTGATGGTACCCGAAACGTAGATCGAGCTTGGAAAATATTGTTGCACCATGAAATTCATCAAGAAGTTCGTCAATCACCGGTATCGGGAACTTGGTTTTTATCGTGTGTTTGTTGAGTTCCCGGTAATCCACACATAGCCTCCAACTCCCATCGGTTTTTCTCACCAAAAGAACAGGTGAAGAATAGGGACTGTGGCTTGGACGAATAATTCCAGTTTGGAGCATCTCAATTTCCAATTTTTCAATTTCAGATTTTTGAAAATGTGGATATCGGTAGGGACGAATGCTGATTGGTTTGGAATTATCCAGCAAGGGAATGTGGTGATCATGGGATCGATGAGGTGGCAAAGTTGTGGGAATAGAAAACACTTTTCTATATTCAGTTAGAATTTTTTTGGAGAGAGGGGTGGACGTTTTTGGATGGATGTGTTTCAGTTATGCCAAATAACTGTAGAAGCATCCCACGGCATTCGTTGCTGCTAAAGTTTTGAATTGTTGAAGCTTCAACAACCTCCATTGCATGCTTATCCACACCATGAATAACGTGAGGTTTTCCGTCCTTTACAAATTCCATGCGCAACTTGGAAAAATCCCATTGGATTAATCCAAAGGTTCTTAGCCAATTGATGCCAAGAACTGCATCACAACCACCCAACGTTAGCAAATAAAATTCAGCATGAACTAGATTACCTTGCACCATGACATTAACGTTGGCACACTTCCCTTCCCCATAAAGCTTTTCTCCATTGGCCACCATGACTTCAAATTTGCCGTCATTGCACACCAAAATCTCGCCCTTCGTGCAATCATCGGATCCAGGAAGTTGGCAGTACTTCCATATTCAATAAGGAAGGAGAGAGTAAACTTCCCCAATTGAGCATGGACCCTCATTGTTTAGGATGCGTGTGCTCCAGAAATAGCATGTAGGGTGATCTCTGGAAGTGGTTCTATAACTGGATCTGGTTCCAGTTCGGCGTCCTTCACGACAATAATCTCATCATCACCTTCCATTCGAGGAGCTATTTCCACCATGAAAAGCTTTTGAGTTTTGCACCAGTGACCCATCGTCCATCTTTCATCACAATTGTAGCAGAGATTCTTATCTCTTCTTTCTTTCATCTCTGCCTGAGATAATTTCTTAATGATGGGGTTGTTAGTTTTAACCGATCCTGTATCACTAAGAGGACTAGGACGGTTCAAATCGAACCTCCCAAACTTCTTGTGGGCATTGATATTCTCTTCCTGAAGCTTGGATAAACCAATAGCATCAGAAAGATTTGTGGGCTTGAACATCTGTATAGCCACACGAATTTCATCCTTTAGTCCGCTAATAAAGCAACTCACCATGAAAGCTTCACCGAGGCCTTCAGTTCGGTTGGACAAAGCTTCGAATTTAGTTTGGTACTCTTCAACTGTGGAAGTTTGTCAGAGTTTGGTGAGAGCGGAAACAAGGTCCTCAAAGCCGGTCAGCCCGAACCGCACTTCTATGGTTTTAGCAAATATGGCCCAATCAGTAATTGCTTCAGACTTTTCCATCCATCGAAACCATTGAAGCAGATGGAATGATGCAATCAAGACCCTTTGATGAACAAGGGTTTGATTGAGTGTAAAGAACTGTTCTGCACGGTAGATCCAACCCGAAGGATCCTAATCATCAAAATGTGGGAAATAAAGCTGTGTAGTACGGGTTTGAATTCCAGTAGAATTAGTAGTTGTTGCAGTGTTCGATCGTGGCCGTTGATTGGCTGAAGTTTCTCCACGATCAACTAACAGGTTGGTAAGTTTGTGATGGATATCATTTAGAATCACCCGTTGCATCTTTGATTCTTCCTGGAGTGTGTGTAACATATGCCGATGCTCATCAGAAGTCTCACGCAATTGGCAATGGATTCGTCCAAATGTGACATTCGGGTTCCTTCAGCCATGGCAGGTTTGACTGCTCTAATACCACTTGCTAGGATCAGATCTAGAAAGAGATCACGTCGGTCCTTACTCTTGCCAATTTTGAAAGGTTGTAGGAAATCTAATGGATAGATAACCAAAAAAAGGAACGTTGGGAACAATTTGAATATTTCTCATATATCCTTCCTTCACATACATGGAATTTAAATACAAAAATAACTAACAAAAAGATAACTACTTCCTCCTTTTTTTTCCTTTGCACCCCACGTTCACACGTGTGAACAACACTAACTTCCTCCCCAAACAAAGAGTCATAACTAACTAAAACTCTTATTGAAATAAACTACATGAGATAGTGGTGAATATTCTTCCCACTAGAATATCTCCACTTCTCCACGTTAACTACAACTAACCAACTTCACGAACAACAAGAGGACTTCGTGAAGAACAATAACACATGCTTGCATGTGGGACCTAGCCTACCATGTGTCCACCACGTAACAGTTTAAGTTGTTGCCTACTCATTGCGTTCAAAGGCTTAAGATCGCATTTCTTTTTATTGTACGGAACCGATTTATTTTGGACGTAATTGTATGCAAGGTTTATAGTGTCGATGTCGCGAGACATGTCGCCAGTCTGCTTCGGCGACATGTCGACGACATGGGGAAAAATGGGGGAAATTTGAGAGAAAAGTGGGAAAATCTTAGGTTTTTTATGGATGTTTTGCCCCAAAATTTAAATATGTCTAATTAATGCCTAAATACATCCAAATACATCAAAAAATGCAAAAAGAAAAATGCCTACAAATTAAAAGTCATTACATGAAGGGGGTTAGCTTACACGCTGTCGGGTACTGTAAGCTGTAAAAATATATGCTAATCATACTATATGTAACTTAATCAAACTGAAAGTTAATGTAATTCAAAGTAACAAATAAATAACAGTAGGAATCAAGTGAGATTTAATTCAAACTAAAAGAATGTAAGTCAAACTAAAAGATAACTTAATAATAAGTTTGAAATTTCATAAATGATCAAATATAAAGTGAATGTATAAGTCAACCAAAAAAAAACATTAAAATAGAAATCAAGGAATATCTCTGCTCACTCAAATCCAAAGTGAATGGCGGGCCGGCTCATCAGCAACATCTCCGTCTCTCTGCTGTCCCCCACCATAATATGACTGCTCCACGTAGCTGCAATACTGATCCCAGGACATCATC